>VXAU01000979.1:762203-782115 GCA_013399695.1 Formicarius rufipectus | reverse complement strand
CCCGCCAACGGAGGGCTCTGCTCGCCTTCGGTCCAGCGGGAGTTCCCCGGTGGTCCCCCGCCGCCCCTCACACAGCCCACAGCCCCGCTCCCCCCCGCGCGACTCGGGTGGTCGCGACCCCGCGGCCGTATCCTGGAGACGGGCCGAACGCCGGAAGAGAAGCGGAGCTCCCATTGGGCCAGGAGGCGGTGACGTCAGGGCGGGGCCACCGCGCCGGCGGCCGGAGGGGGGGGCAGCGGCTGTTAAACCGTCTGTGAGCGCCGCAGCGAGGAGTGTAAGGGACAGCGCTTAGCCCTGAGACCTCCTAAACCAGCCTGAAACAGCCTAAACCAGCCTGAAACAGCTTGAAACAGCTTAAACCAGCCTGAAACAGCCTCTGCTCTCAGCAGGCAGGAGCGTTCTCCCTCCGCTTTTTGTCCCGAGGTGGTCCAGTTGTCTTTGCTGCTTTGGTTGTTTGTGTGTCTGGTTGTGTTTTTGTAAGGCCTTCGATAACGTCAGGTGTCCCTTTCCTCTTGTCCCTTTCCTCTTGTCCCTTTCCTCTTGTCCCTTTCTCGTGTCTCTTTCTCCTGTCCCTTTCCTCGTGTCCTTTTCACATCAGGACCTATAGTGACAGCGC
Organism: Formicarius rufipectus; assembly: GCA_013399695.1. Classification (NCBI taxonomy): domain Eukaryota; kingdom Metazoa; phylum Chordata; class Aves; order Passeriformes; family Formicariidae; genus Formicarius; species Formicarius rufipectus. The sequence goes on along the minus strand of VXAU01000979.1, from coordinate 781,499 downwards.
AAGGAGGGAGTGGCTTCAAACTAATTACATTAGAAAAAGTAGGTTTAGATTAGATGTTAGCAATAAATTCTTTGCTGTGAGGGTGGTGAGGTCCTGGCACAGGTTGCCAGGGAAGCTGTGGATGCTCCATCCCTGGAGTGTCCCAGGCCAGACTGGACGGGGCTCTGAGCAAGCTGGTCCAGTGGGAGGTGTCCTTGCCCAAGGTAGGGAGTTGGAACTGGGTGGTCTTTAAGGTGCCTTCCAACCCAAACCATTCTGTGGTTCTAACAGAACATCTCACATTTGGCCTGGCTGAGAGCAGGCTGTGAAAAATTCTGGTTTACCCATTGTCCCACCTTTATTCTGACCTCCTAACAGGTTTGAACCCACCTATCCATTTCAACTAAATTCAATCAAAGCAAGGAGTCAATGTTTCTTTTAGGCTGTATGATAACAGATGGTGGGGGTTTTTTACCCCCACTGTTGGAAATATTTCAGTATAAATTTAAACCCCTCTAATACTGAAAAAGGTGGTGGTGGGGGAACCCAAAGCCTCCTTGATGAAAATCTCAACATGACCTGGCAGAATGCACTCCCAGCCCAGAAAGCCACCCAAATCCTGGGTTGCATCTAAAGGAGTGTGGGCAGCAGGGCAAGGGAGGTGATTCTGCCTCTCTGCTCTGTTCTTGAGACCCCACCTGCAGTGCTCTGTGCAGTTCTGGTGTCTCCAAAATAAGAAGGACATGGAACTGTTGGAACAAGTCCAGAGGAGAGCCATGAAATTGGTGGGAGGATGAGAGCAACCTCCCCTATGATGACAGGCTGAGGGAGTTGGGGCTCTATCCCATTTTGCAGCATTAGTTTTCAGTAACTTCAGAGTTGACCTGTAATTATTGATGAAGCTACAGCTTTGAAGCTGCACAAGCAAAATAATTTTTCCATTTATTTCCAGGAGTATTTGATGAGATATAAATAAACCAAGTGCGCAAATAGGCATCACTTACTTTCTTTTAAGAAGCACAAGAAAAGTGTGCTTTGAAGAGGGATTTATTTAGGTTTTAGAAAAATGTGTGTTTTATCTTTGGCTGTGATAAGGGTGCCCAATATAAAGAAGAAGAAATAGAATATTAGCTCAGTCACATATGAACCCTGGCAGCAGTTCAATGATAGATCTTAGAAAAGCCAATTGCATTGTCCCTGTCCAAGAAGACAAAACTGAGCCACAATAACTATCAAGGTAGTGTCTTTGCTTCTACATTTCTAGTGTTTTATCCTATGTAAGCTGTCTGTTAAATTAGTCCAAGTTAGGGATAGTTTTTATGCAAATGGGGTAAATATCTCATTTTGGGGGAGTAAGATTGTATGAACTTTAATATTATGTAAAGTCTGTTGACATTTTCACGTAATAGTGACAATAGCATTACAAAATACAGAGGCACACCTAAAACAAAATGTTTAATAACGGTTGAATGAGAGATTTATAGCTTTTCAAATTAAATGTCTCCATGATAAAAAATTCTCAGTACAAGTAAAGGCAGACACAGGGAGACAGATAAACTTATACCCCTTTCTTTTCCAAATCCTCTTAGTTAGGAACTATGGCACTTCTTTACTGTTGATGCACACTTCATTATGTGTCTCTATGTTTCTTACCATCTGGATGCACAATTTCAATATTTTCCCTTTTATTTGGTGTAAGAATGGGGAATTCTCTCTTCAGGCATGTCAGTTGCTTCAGGTAAGAGAGTTACCTTGCAGAAATAATCTAAATACAGATCAAGGCTGTAATTATAAGGCTCTTATATTTGGCCTTTTCCTTCCTGTTTCAGTGTCTTACTCCTTTATTCTGTTACTGAACACAACTTCAAGCATTGTAGTCAACTGCAGTGAACTTTTCTGTGGGAATATTTTCAACATTCAAGAACAGAATGCAAAGTATTCTCTCTGCTGTTTGCACCATTTCAATAGTCTTAGCAATCTGTCCAGCAAACTTGGCCTTGCTGTTTGCCTGGCTATTATATGGGACAGTGAGATGTAATCAAATTCTTGTTCTCAAATAAATGTATGATCTAATTTAAGGTAAACTGAGATCTCGTGATTGCGAGCACATAGTTCAGGCATGCTTAAACACTTCACTGCTCTACCCTCAATGGGTACTACGTAAGCCTCTGACATTTTCCCTGGTTCCCAAAAGTCCCTGGTTCCCCACTAGCCTATAATTTTAAGGTGTGTTTCTATGTTTTGCAAGATCTGTTCTTCAGTCTGCTCTAATTCCTGTTGAAAATGCTGCTCACTTCTGTTTTATTTTGCCACATGGACTAGCTTTTCTCTCAAATTTCATGATTACTCATGCTGTGTGTTCCATCTTGTTAGTACATGATGTTTGTTTCTATTCCAGACTGACCCCATTCTCAAGAGAATTTCTATTCTCAGCGCCCTGGGTATGATGATTCAGTTGCTCAAATATAATATTTTTATCTTCCATTTGCTTTGACAGTTCTGTCACTCCTGGGAAGTACATAGGACCAGTTTCCTGGTCTTTGACCTTTTTGGCACAACAGTGAATAAAAGCACATCTTTATCTTGTGCTTTTTATTCTTGTGTTCTTTTACAACATCCTTTTGCACTAGCACATACTTTCATTGTTAGAGTGAGTTTGTCTTTCTTTATTTTTGCACTTCTGTGGTGACATTAAGGTTCTCATGTTATGATTTAGTCACCTTGATTTTCTGGTAAAAGACTGCTGTATTCACAGGTCCTTCTCAAATTGATTAAATAAATTCAAATGTTACCGTTTCAGTATCATATGTTGCTGATATTTGGGAATAGCAATGACTTCTCAAATTCTTTGGTAGCTTCTGGGATTTTTGTTTCAAAATTTGTTTTGTCAGTTAAAGAGTCAATCTTTATGCTGTGGAAACATTTTTGCCAAACAGTCTTTGCCAATGTGTTTTTGTTGCTGGTGAGGCAAAAACAACCAGTGTTGTCTTTTACAAGGACAGGGCTCCAAATCTCACCTCACTGGATCAGCTTGTAAGGTCACCAGTACTGCATGTATACCATATTTGTGTTGCCTCTTCCTCTATTATGGTCTCCATGCTTTTATTATGGTCTGAGGTTGGAAAGAGATGTGGTAAGATACTCTGCAAATTTTAATACTCTCTTGAGTTAATGCTTTTAAAGGTTGGCATATTACAAGCTACTTTTACCTTCCCCAAATCAGTGTTTTTCCCTGGGAAGTCAGCAACTGCTCTCTAGATGATAACACAATCAAAAACAACTTCCTTTTGGTATGTTTGTATTATCTTCTAATGAGATGGGGTTAATTGTAATGGATTAGCACACTTTATGCCAGGCATTCCTCATATCACATCCCTGAGTATCACCAGCTCTGATACTGATTTGTGAGCCTGGCTGGCAGAGCTGATACCCTTCAGCTCCAAGGTTTACTGCTAATAGCATTCTCAACACCTAAGCCTACCCGCTGGTCCCCAAAATATTGTTTCTATTTATGCAGCAAGTCTGAATAAGCCTTGTCACTATCTTCCTTTTTCCAGGGACTGTTGTGCTTTTTATGTAATTTTGAGATTATTTATGTGTATTTCAGTGTTCAAAATATTGTTCATTCTAATGCAATAGATAGTATGGAAAGCAGGTGCTGTACTGGTTGAATGACATTCATCTCTTCTAGATAGAACATGTCAGGAGAACATGCCATTTTCTTCAAATACATCCATCAGCTTGGACTCAAGTCGTGCTTTCTGTCACTTACACAAACTCACTGTTTTAGCAGCAAGCAGGGGCTTTTATGTTGCATATTCTGAAGATTCAGCCTGCATACTCAAGACATCTTTTGCACTCTGATTAGAATTCAAAATGTCTTGAAGGCATTAGCATCATTCCACAGTGTAATTTTCATTTGGCTTTGCTTGATTACATGTTTTTTTTTTCCTTTTCTTGCTAAGTGCATGCCTGGCACATTTATCATTATCCCACTATCTTGCATTCAATTTCCTCTTTGTTTGTGTACTGGAGTTCACTTCTAATGCTAATCGGAGCTTTAGAAACTATTATTCCAACTTGCATTTCATTAATGTCAAATATGTGCAAAACTCCATCATCTGAGTCATTGTTTGCTTTCTTTATATATTTCTTTTCAAACTGTAAGGTCTGGAGTATTGCTTCTTTGCCATAATTATTTATGATGCACTGTGCAGGAAATTTTTTATGAGTTTTCTCCTTAAGATGATTTTATCTTCATTTTATTTGTCTCCTCAGCTTGTGCTTATGCTTTATATGCTTTAGCTTGTTCATAAACTTTCTTCATTTTTATTTAGCCTCTTATTTTCCTTGTGTCCTCTCTCAAATCACGTGTCTGCTCTCCTCAGGTCGCAGTCACAGTAACACTTCAATTCCATAAACTGGTAAGATAAACCTGAAAGATGCAGCCCCTTTACAGGAAAGACATTTCCAGCAGAGATGCAGCTGAAGAATAAAAAGGCACTGGTGCTGGCTGATGCTCACTGAAGAAAGCACAGAGCTCTGAACAAGAAAAGCTCTTCTGCTGACTTAATTCTTTCAGCAAAGGCAGCATGGCATAACTTCTGGTAAAACAAAACAAAAAAAGAAAAACAAACAAAAAGCCTTCCAAAAAAACCCAAACCTCCCAAGCATAAACCCAGAAAAACAAAATCAATGAAAACTAGTCACATTTTTAATTTTCAAGTGCTCAGTGAGACAGCTTGCGAGAATCTGTGTGTTTTGATATTCAAGAAAAAGAAATGACAACTCTACAAAAAACACCATTTAAATGAGAAAAGATGTTGTACAGGCAGTGTTATGCAGACTCATCATAGATCTTTTTAAAGGACTTAGAGCATTACTTAGTCCATGCTGGTATAAAAGTGTGAGAAATGAGGCCAGTAACACCAGATAGCAGCACGGAGAACAGGAAGAGGAAGAACCACAATTCCCTTCTTCTTAAATCCACGATACAGCTATTCATAAATACAGTCATGGGGTATGTTTTAGTGATTTTTTTTCCCCCCTCAGTACATTTGTTAAGGCCCATTGGAATGGGTTTGTTCTCTGAGATTAAAATCATCTACCCCACAATCAGAGGTGCAATTGGGATCTTCAGCTGGCAAACTAAACAGAGATTTCTGAAACTGATTTCAAATGCTTTCAAAGCAATATTATATTATTTGATTTCTTTACGGGGTCTATAAAGGGGGTTCCAGGGACAGCCAGTAAGGAATATGCAAGAAAAATAACAGCACTCTCACTGAGAAGTACTTTTGAAAAGTCCTGTATTTTAGCAGGGCGGAAATAAAAAGTCCCTTCTAGAGATGTAACCAAGGAAGAAAAATTGATAATGAATATGATAATATCATGTGATAATCAAAAAGAGAAAGGAAATGGAGCAGATAGTGAAGATCCGAGAGCGATGTAGGAAACTTTTTCTAAGTATCTGGTAACTGCCTCAATTCCTACCTTTGGAATTACTATGTGGAAGAATTGAGCTGGTGGTAAGAATGTGCATTATGTGCACTACAGCACAACAAGACAAAAAAAAAAAAATCATCAGGAGGATTTGGTGCAGCAACAACAAACAACAGCTACCACATCATAAGACCAGTGCACAGACACCTTGCATTCAGGGGCTGGCAATCCCATAGCCCCAAGTTCTCTCGTCTGCATACTGTGTTTGTGTATGAACAGTGTGTGTGACTGCCATTTCTCCCACTGTGAAGCACTTCTGCTCACTGTAACAAGGCTTTTCAGTCTCAGCAGTACATCTCAAATCCTTTGTCCTTATAGATGTGACAGGTCAATTGGTTGTTCTCAATAAAAACCTCTACAATCATGCAGACTTCTTTCTCTCTGTTGCTTGTGTGGATATTCATATTTCTACTTCTTAGTTTTCCCTCTGCCTGCAGATAATGTCTTCCTTCTCTTTTTTACAGCAGTTGATTTTCTTCCTGGGCCGGATTCCAAGGTGTCTGTTCTGTGGAACTGAAAGCTCTCTCCTATCTTTGCTTTTTTTATCCTGCCTCTGACTTACAGTATATAAGGCACAGAGCAAACTCTTGTTCCTCAAAACTACTTCTCCTTCATTGTACAGACCATTACTCCTCACTGCTGTCTTGGGCATATGTTACACATTGTAACAAATTCCCAGCTGCTGCTTTGAGGCTCTATCTGCTGTTTGCAACCTCAGAGTCTTGTTTCCTCTCTTGTGCAACCCCTGTCACTCAGATGTGACTCCACACATAGTTGTTTCAGGAATTAATCAGAAAACTACCCTTTTTTAAAGCCTCCTGATTTAGCGTGCTCATTGGCTAACCCCAGGGTCACAGACACACAGGACCGGGCACAAAATGAGCAATGGGAGGACTCAGCTGAGGGTGAGAAGTGGAAGGCACCAGCCTTTTTAACGATACCAAGGTGTTAAGACTTATCAGCCCTAACGTGAAGTTTCTATTTTAAGGAGGATTTAGATGAGACTACCGAGATGATTTAAGAGTGCAATGTTACCATGGTCGTGTTCTTCCCAGTCTAATGGTTTCAACTTGTCCTTTGTACTCGCCCCGATACTTCTGTGATCTTCGGGTGAATCTGTTCAGTTCACTAATTGTGCAGAAAACCAACAAGGAAAAAGTACAGTTAGTCCTGTGCGAGGTTAATAAAGTGAGCCTCTCACTGAGGAATCCTAAGCAGCAGAACCAGCCCCTGCGAAAAACAGGAGTGCCTGGCTCCTCCATGGGAGAAGTGGGGGAGCAGCTCGCTCCTTTTGGCAGCAGCACGAAGCTTTTAGGTTGACTCACATGCCCCATCTTAGTCACTAGCAGGGGGGTTGCTTTAAAGACACGCCTGTTCATCAGGCAGCGGCCTGAGAATCCTCTGTTGTCCTCGCAACATTTCTCCTCTCTTTTCTGTCCCCTAAAAGCGTGCATCTCCATCCGGGATTCTCTTTGTTTGCATCTGTAAAGGATTGGTTCGTTTGTTTTCATGGGTTATTCACGGTCAAACCCCGGCTCCATTTACATTCGCTGGAGGTTATTCCACACTTCCGGAATCCTGTCACCACCAGCACCACTGCAACTTTATTTTTTTGTCTTACCAGCCGTAACCTTGGACACATCTCTGTTCTTCCCTTGCCTGTAGACAAAACCAGTCAAACTCTCCTCCAACAAATAGTTCTGTGAGCTGCGGGTAAAAGAAGTTGTGATTTCTTTTGAGTTTGTTTCTTTAAATTATCTGATTTATCACAGAATCGTTAGGGTTGGAAGGAATTTCTGGAGACCATCCAGTCCAACTTCCTGCCAAGGCAGGGTCACTTGGAGCAGGTGACACAGGACCGAATCCAGGTGCGTTTGGACTGTCTCCAGAGAGGGAGACTCCAGGACCTCCTCGGGCAGCCTCTTCCAGTGCTCTGCCAGCCTCAATGCCAAGTTTTTCCTCGTGCTGAGGTGAAGCTTCTTGTGATTTAATGTAAGGCCTTTGCTCCCCGCCCTGCCGCTGGGCACCACCGAGAAGAGTGGAAAAGAAACTGCACGAAGCTTTTCCCTGTAGGCGGGACACTATATAATAAATCCCTTCCCTTGGGGATTCTTCTGATGTTTAATACCTCCCGCATTCACTTTCTCGCCCTCTCTCCCTCCCACACCGCGTGGCCCGGGAGCGGGGGCAGCAGTGCGGCCATCCTCGCTCCCTGTGCCTTCCCCGATGCTCTCTCCGGTGTCTTCTCGGTGCCCTTCCCGGTGCCTTCTCGGTGCCCTTCTGGAATCCTCTCGGTGCCTCCCCGATGCCCTCCCGGTGCTTTCCCGATGTCCTCCCCTGTGCCTCCCTGATGCTCTCCCGGAGTCCTCTCGGTGCCTTCCCCGGTACCTCCTCAATGCTCTCCCCGGTACCTCCCCGGTACCCGTCCCGGTGCCCTCCCCGATGCCCTCCCGGTGCCTTCTGGATGCCTTCCCGAAGCTTTCCCGGTACCCTCCCGGTGCTTCCTCGGTGCCTTCTCGATGCCCTTCCCGGTGCCTCTTCGGAGTTCTCTCGGTGCCTTCCCAGTGACCTCCCCGATGCCCTCCCCGTGCTTTCCCGGAGCCGTCCCGGTGTCCCCCTGTGCCTCCCTGATGCTCTCCCGGTGCCTTCCCGATGTCCTCCCCTGTGCCCTTCCCGGTACCCTCCCGGCGTCCCCCCGATGTCCCCCCGGTGCCTCCCCTGGTCCCGGCTCCGGGTCCGGTTGCCAAGCGACGCTCGGCTCCTCCTCCGCGGCAGGGCCGGGCCATGAGGTAATGGCCTCTAGGGGTGGAGTGGGGAAACCGAGCGCTGCCCGCCCGCAGCATCCCCTCCCTCCCTCCCTCCCGCCCCTTCCTGCTGCCCCGCAGCCGCCACACGTGTATTGCCGCCNCTCCTCCTTCTCCTCCTTCTCCTCCTTCTCCTCCTTCTCCTCCTTCTCCTCCTTCTCCTCCTTCTCCTCCTTCTCCTCCTTCTCCTCCTTCTCCTCCTTCTCCTCCTTCTCCTCCTTCTCCTCCTTCTCCTCCTTCTCCTCCTTCTCCTCCTTCTCCTCCTTCTCCTCCTTCTCCTCCTTCTCCTCCTTCTCCTCCTTCTCCTCCTTCTCCTCCTTCTCCTCCTTCTCCTCCTTCTCCTCCTTCTCCTCCTTCTCCTCCTTCTCCTCCTTCTCCTCCTTCTCCTCCTTCTCCTCCTTCTCCTCCTTCTCCTCCTTCTCCTCCTTCTCCTCCTTCTCCTCCTTCTCCTCCCCCGGCCCCTCGACCTTCACAGCCGGCTGGCGCTGCGCCGCTCTGTGCTGCCCGCGCTCTTTTGTCCCTCCCGCCCCGCTGAAGGAGGGAGGCAGATGGGTGTAATTGAGTGTGGAAGGTCAAGGAGCGCTCCGGAATTGCGCCGCTGAATTATTTACAGGTAAACTGCTGCTGTTGTCACACAGGAGGACCCCCCCGCGTGGAGAGGCAGAGCTTCCCCAGCCAGCGCCGAGGGACCGGCAAGTCCGCACTCGGGTTCTTATGGATAGCTGTTGGCAGCGTTCCACTGTTGAAGTGACTGAAATATTCGATTGTAGCTTTTAGCAAATTTGGGATCTTAGTGCCTGCTTTGGTTTGCTGCTGACGATTTTGAATCTTCGTCTTTAGGTTGTGCTTATTTTCAGGTAAAATTAGGGAACAGCACAAAGTGTCAGAAAAATGGAATATCAGCTTAAGGGTGGGAGACCAGGCTTCATGTTCTCCCTCCAACTTCGGGAGAAGTCTCCGTGTGGACCCTTTTTTCCTGCCTTGCAATCTGTAACCTGATTTGAACCTTTCAGTCTGCTGGGATTAAGTCGTGGGTGTAATGGTTTTTGCAATCGGGGAAGCAGCAGTAAAAAACCAAAAATAAACCCCAAGCTAAACCAGAGCCAAACAGGATGACCAGTTTGCCGTTCGTGCGGGCTTTAGTGCCGTGTTACTCCGAGTATTGCCCTGACTTCTGCCCGTGCTGGAGATCTTCCGTGGCTAAACACTAGGGCTCTTTGGGAGTTACCATAAGAGGCCTGGAGGAGGGAGTGTTGTCTCCAAGCCCAGGGACCATATTCGCAGCGCTGTGCCTTCTCTGAGGCACTGTAACCTGTTTTGACTGAGCCAGAACAACCTGCGATGACAATAAAGAAATTATACTATGCCATGATTATAGGTTATTTCTCTGCTTTTCAATGAGCATCGTTATAGGGGAGGAAAACAATGGTAAAAATGCTAATGGAAGGCAAGAGTTTTCAGCTTTTAGTGTGGGTTGGTGAGTGGAGACCAGATGGCTGTATGAATAGACAGAATGGATACAACTTAAATTTCTCTTGAAGTAAAACAAAAGTTTGTCAGTTGCATGAATGAACTCCCACTTGCCAGCGGGCTTAACTGCATGATGGATGACAGCAGTGGAAAGAAGTAGGATCTCTCTGGATCTAGTGCTAAAAAAAAACCAAAAACCCCTAACCAGACAAAAATATTCAGTTCTTCTTTTGTTCAGTTATGAAGAAAAAGTTCATAACAGAACTTGGTGCCTGTTCTAGACCGCCAGGTAGCACACCCAGTGGAACACACAACGCTGAAGGATCATTAAGGTGATTAGGCACATACATTTTTGTATGTGCTGTTCCATGTTTGATATGTGTATGCATAAAACCTCTGTGAAATACCAAGCTGTTGCTGCAGCCTCTGAGCATCTGACTAGTTTAATCCAGAGTCCTGACTAATGAAGCAATTCCAGCATGTGATCTGCAAGTTTTGCCATGTATATTTTATGGATGTTATCTTGGCACTCTGTCAGTTTGTGGAACACAGGTGAGAGTAAGTGAAGTTGCACGTACCAGAGGCTGAGATGAGATTGGAAAGATTGGCCTGCAACTGTTGGGAGCTCCTGTTTTTCCTCTCAGCTGCAGCTCCTTGGTGCTTCACACGTTCTGTCTCCTATAACAGATTACCAGCTGCTTTTGTAGAAGTAATTTGATCCTAATCTTTCCATGTGCTGTGAGGGGTTTATTTATACTCTAGCCAATCTACTTTGGGATAGAATAATGAGATTAGTATAGCAGAAATTAGTGCGGGTTAAATATTTTTGCTTTAAATGTGTTCTTGATCAATACTGTTGTTTCCCACTGTTGTCATTATAATGCTGAAAAAGAAAAATGCTACAAGTTCCCACTGTATCTGCTGTGATGGACTAAACCGAATGCAAGGTACTATTTTTTTCAAATAACTCAGTAGAAAGAATTCTCAGAATGAGAGCTACTGAGGCAACATCTGCTAAAAGCTGCTTTGTAAGAGCTGTACGTGTTTTTCTTTGTAACAATTTCCTATGTTTCTGAAAATTTTCCCTGGGAGAGGGGAGATAATTGAGGGGGAAGGCAGTTGAGTTATATTAGTTTGAAATCTATTTCTTTCCAAAGTCTTTAAAATTTTTTTGATTTCCAGAATAGGGGTGGTTTAGTACTCCTGCTGGAATCAGAAGTAGCATTTGTAAGAACATATTTTTGATTTGTCTGTACTTTGTGAGTGATAATCAAGTCAAAGTTAGTGGAGTGTTTCTTGTTAGTTTGCAGAAAACTGAGTCATTTGCTTAAAATTTTGAAGCAATACCTTTCCTTGTGCCTTACTAAAAATGAATGCCTCCTCTAATAACTTTCCAATATTAGTCCAGGCACTTAATCAGTGTATTTTTTAATAACCCCGTTACAACTCTTACAAAACTGCCACTGGATTTCACACAGGGCTTACTTCACTATACTTCCATATTAATGCAAGAACAGACAGACCAGTATAACTGGTCTGTAGTTATTGGAAGTCCTGATATCTACAGTATGGAACTTGCAGCTGTGTTGTAGCCTGTTGGTCAGAGAAATGTTGATAGGTAGGCTGTTTTCACTAGATCTGTTTTCCTTTTGAACTATTCCTTCAGATAGAAGTTTTGGCAGTTCCGTCTCTGTGGGAAGCTTATTGTTGCCTCCAAGGTTAAGATTAGATAGTAAATACAGTTGAATTGCATGTAAAATGATGAAAGGCATACTGGCATCTTCCCACATGATGGTCATAATGTTCCTTGTTTCTGCTGGGAATGAGATTGTCACTTGTGTGCTGCCTAAGGGCTCTGAAAAGGAGCAGATTCCAGTAGTGACTGCACACCAAATGGCTTTCAGAGTTACCACAAAAACACAGTAAGCAGGAGAACTGCTTTCTGCTCACTAAATGACAGCGTGTCAGCTGCAGCAGCTCAGTTAATGTATGAAGCTTTGTAGTGCTCAAAGTGTAAAACTGATCTGTGATGGGCAGTGCCTGTGCTGTGGAGGTGTGTTTCTCTGGTCACATTTGTATCATTAAAACTTCATGAGCAATGCCATTGCCACCTTGCAGTGCTGCACCTGTGTGGAGGGCTCAATTTTGTGGATTCAGTTGTGGGATCAGTGCTACTTGGAGAGATTGAAATCTTGAGAATGAACTTCCTGTTAACACAGCTTTCCAAGATACCAGTTGCTGTCTGATTCAAAGCCTTCCTCCTTATTCTGTGGTTTGACTGAGATAGCTGCAAGTTTACAGGCACTCTTATTTTCCTATGTAGTGAATAACGTGATGTCTCCTAAATGAATTTCAGGAGTTCACTGCTACTGTTCTTTGTCAAAAATTGCCCTTTGCTTGAACTTTGATTCATCAATATTTCTCTCTTTATTGGAGCCTATTGATTACAGTGCAAAAAGTCATGCTATGCAGTCATCCTACTTATGGTTGACCAGTTAAGAGGCTTATTGATAGCACAAACAGATTAGCTCAGAGATAATTCTTAGATTCAATTATGTTGGCAGATTTGCTTTAGTTAAATCTGCAAGTGGCTGTACTGGAGTTGATCTTTGCCTTGCCTTACAGCTCCTTTGGGTGGGATTGGTTAACCGTCCAGTCCAGTATGTGCTGAAAACACAAACGACACTGCTGCTTGACACATTTCCTTGTGTGCATTCCAGTAGATTAATATGTTAGAGCTGTTTCTGACTTGCATTTATAGCAGAAGTTCAGAACATTGCAGCAGTCAGAGTACTAGAAAGAAGGAAGGAAATGGGAGAAGAGCTTGGTTTAAAAGCTCTTGCAAAGTTTCATTATTGGCTTGTTTTGACATTAGACTGTGCTGCAACTCAGGAGAGCAAGTTTTCTCAGAGCTGTGGATTCCCTCTTATATCCTCTTCCGTGTTATGGAGCTGAGAATCCAGGCCTTGACTCAGGCAAAAACTTTAAGAAAAGTTAATTTCTCACCAGGTTGTGTGTCCTCTGGACAGCTGAGCAGCTGGTAGCAGTGAGGCAAAGGAAGCAATAGCAGTAAGTGGATTGGACTTCAGTGCCAGGAGAGAAAGTCTTCGGTGAACATAAGCTGATTTTGAAACTGCTGCACTCCAAGCTCTGGTATAACCAACAGGTTGTGTGGTGGTAGATGAGATGCTGAGACTGACACTAACCTACTGCATATTTGTGTGTTTATGGCATGTTCTTGACTCCCAACACCTGTAGGAACAGAGGACAGAAATACTGAGTAATTGCTCTTCTTAGGCTATACACAGACAATAGGCCCACAGATTGGAGTGTTCATTGTGAATAATGCAATCCTCAAAACTTAGTGTGTAAAACAGTATGATTTTAGTTTTATGGTCTAAAATATTTATATTTACATACATAGTCTATATTATATTGATATATTTGGAATGGCTTTCCCTTTTTAAAACTCATACGAAATCAGCATAGCTTTTTTTCTTTGTTTTTTAACATCAACAGGTAAATGTTTTTCTTCACAGACCATAAGGCCAGAAAGAGTAACAAGGTGATCTAGTTTGATTATCAAAACTATGTGCTTGTTCTGTGCATTTTTATAATCATGCTGGGGACAGATTATCCAGGTATTTTTTCATTAAATGTTGCTCTTCTAGTAAAATATCTATATGGAAATAACTCATGCTCTTTTTTCCTTCCCCTCCCATCCCCCCCCTTTTTTTTTTAATAAACTTTTCTTATCTGAGGTGTTCTGAAGAGTTTGGAAAGTAGAAGTGAGAGGCTTTATTAAGACTTCACTCACTTTTTTTTTTTCTACTGCTTTTGATTTATGAATCTCTTGTAATTTTGCAGGGGGGGTGTAAAAATACTTTTCAGTTCTAATGTATGAAAACACGTACAGGATCTGTCCTTGCTTTCTTTTTGTAGACCCTTTAAAGAGGTCAGGGTGAAAATGACTGGTGTAGAGGGAAAATGCAAAAACCAGAAATACTTAGTGATTACAAGTTCCTACTTCTGGGAATTTGCAGGCAATGTGTTGTAAAAGACAAAGTAGACTTCATGGCCCTGCGTGAAGGTAGGAGCTCTGTAGAAAGTGTGCCACTTTGTTTGGAGGATCACAGCATGGTTAAGGTTGGAAGGGATTTCTGGAGGCCATCTGGTCCAATGTCCCTGCTCAAGCAGCGCCATCCTAGAGCGCATTGCAAATTGCACAGGTCTGTGTCCCAACAACTTCTGAATATCTCCAAGGGTGGAGACTCCACTGCCTCCCTGGGCAACCTCTGCCACTGCTGGGTCACCCTCACAGATTAAAAATGTTTTGGGGTGCTCAGAGGGAACTGCCTGTGTTTCAGGCTGCACCCATCTCCTCTGATCCTGTTACTGGAAATCACTGGAGAGAGCCTGGCTCTGTCCTCTGTGCACCCTCCCTGCAGGTGTTTATGCAAACTGATGAGCTATCCCTGCTTCTTCTCATCTCCAGACTGTCCCAGCCTCTCCTCGCAGTAGAAGTGCTCTGGTCTCCCTTCTTTGTGTAAGTGGCCATTCCCTGTGCTCTCTCCAGTATGTCCGTCTTTCTCTTGTCCTGGAGAGACCAGAACTGGATGTGGTACCCAGGGTGTGGCCTCACCAGTGCTGAGTAGAGGGGAGGGATCACCTCTCATCCAGTTTCCCAGTTAAAGGAAAAAAGTGTATGAACTTCCTGTTCCACTATGTAATAATTCCAGGGCTTCAAGTGAAACATGGAATAACTGCTTGTCATTAGTTTTCAGTGAAGTTTAAAATAATACTGTGTTGTCTCATCTTTTAATAGAAGCCAAAGGTTAGGAAAATGTTCATAAGTGGAAACATTTATAGTCTAGAGACGAAGGATGAGAACTATGGAGTTGTCAGTTATGTGAGTGTCTCTGAAGTGCTTCGTTGACTGCTGTAAATTGGAATCAGTCCCTGCATTTTTGTATTGTACATTCACATAATTTCTAAATTTCTTCCTTTGAAAGTCACGTGCTGGTAATGTCATATTGGACTCTAATTTCATACAAATCCAGATTCTGCATGAATTATGGTCTGACAGCAGCCATAACTTGGTGTCCTAGAGGGTACTGAAGTGCAATTTTGTTTCAAGAGAGGAGTTTAAAAAAAACCAGTCTCCTATATGTTTGCTGCTTGTGGGAAATGGGGACTTTTACTGCCCTCTTTAATGTTTACATAAGTGGAGCTTCTGTTGTTAACAACACTGCCTGTCCCAGAAAGCCTCATTTCACCATCAGGTGCTGCACCTTTGTGTGTTTGCAAGGGAGCACCAGCCACTCCTCTGCAGGAAGCAGAATCCTTGCAGTGCAAACCTATTGCCGCACTGGTACCTGTAAAATTAGCAGAACTGGAAGACAGTGGAAAATGTGAAAGTTCTTAGGCTGTCCTTTAAACCTGTCTTAAACAGAATGTCTTTCTCTGCAGCCATGTCTGATCATAGTGGCTATTTCTGAGGAGGTATTAAGCACTGATGATATAAAGTGATGAGGAGGAAATCAGTCCTGGTAACCATTTCTTATAATAGATCTTCTGCAGTCACAAATTGCACTTCCTTCAGAAAGGAATGACAGGCTTGTGTTGTATTTGGATAATACTGCAGTAGTGATCAGTTCCTGACATTTGTGGAGTGGCTGTTTACCAAGTGGTGCCAAAAACAGTACCTTCTTGGAGCCTTTGGTCCTGTAATGAATTCTGCAAACCTGCATATGTGAAGGTCACAGCAAGATCAGTCCATTATGGCTGTATTTCCTGAGGGTCATGTGATGATGTCAGGTGGTGGATGAGCATAGTACATCTTGACCCAGTGACTTGTGACTGACCTGAGAGCCACACATTTCCAGCATAAGGCAGTCTCAACTGAAAGTGCTTTTTCTGGTTGTCTGAAATGTTTATAACCTTTGATTACCTGTGTATTTGTTCACTAGAGTTTTATTCCGTAACAGCTTTCTCAAAATCTGTATTTTGGCAATATATCAAAAGCTGTTAGAATGAAATGGCTGAGAAAGGTTAAATATTGCACTTGTCTGGCAAGGTATTTTGTCCCAAAGTCCAAAGAGGTCTCCACTGTCATGCTATTGGATGTATGTTATGCTATCATTTTTTTCTGCAGGGGACATTGATTTCTCCATGACATTCACTTGTACTGCTTTTATCTACTAAATGAGATTTCATTTAGGAAGTGTTGCACCTCAGGCAAATGTAACTTTCCTAAATACTTTGCCCTTTTGCATTGCAGAGGCTGCAAAATGTTCAATGTGAACTTCTAATGAACTGAGTTTGTTTAAGCATTCGCAGGTCACAAAAGTCAGCCTTCTCTTGCTTTGCAGTGGATGAAGAGGGGCAGCCAGATCAAAACATTTTGCTAAGGTAATTCAGGAATTGATGCCAGTACTAGAATGAAATCCAGTTCTTGTGAATCTCTGTTAGAAGCCTGTCAGTCTCTTAGGATCAGTGGATTGGCACGCTCTGTAGCTATTTAGGATCTGACAGAATATGTGAAACAGGTATCTGCCTCAGTAGGCACGTGGGCTACACATGCACTGTTTTTTCCCTATGTGACTGAAGTTGTTAGTGTGCATTATTAGTCCTCTTACGAAAGGAAAACTCCAGCTGGGCCAGAAGACTCTTCTTGCCCTGAACAGTGTATGACTCAAGTAATCTGAGTGCATTCTACAGAAGTTTGAAATAATGTCTGGCAGATGGTTTGTGCTGGATGAGATGGTGCTGCTATTGCAGTAGCTACTTTAGTGACATTTCTGTGCTCTTTTTGCCTTCAGTAAGGATGGACTATTAATCTAATCATAGGGCATTGCTATGAAAAAGATCAGTTTTCAAAAGTAGAGTCTGGGATTTCACAGACTGGGAACAGAGCACTTCCAAGACACACTTTGCTCACTGCTGAAAATTCAGGATAAGTCAGTCTCAGTTCCTTGAGCCTGACAGTAACATCCGCCCTCCAGGAGTAAACACTGCACCCATTTTGTACTATTTATCAACTTTCAGAGGACACCTGCTGTATGTTGACATAAAGGAAAAATAATGGAAGGTTTGCTTATTGGTGTCGTTCTGTACTATTATAATGAATGGCAGGAAAGAGAGGAGGGAAACAGGATTTTTCACTTGGAAAAAAAGACACAAATCTTTTTTGTTTTGTTCGTGGTGGTATTGCTGTCATTAAAGAAAATAAATTTAGGTAACTTTTATGGAAAAAGTAATGTATTAAATCTAGAAATGTTTGTATGTAAACGCAAAGATTATAGCCAGACATAATTTGAGGGCAATAAACATAGTTCATTGTAATTACTTAACTAATGAAGACCTTCTCAGCCATGGTGGAAAAGGCAAATTGAGGGCACTGCACATTGGATATGGATGATGAATGTGAGAAGGAATTTCTTAAATTCAGCATGCATGATTTTATTATGATTTTATTTCATTCATGGAGAGATATTTTTTATCTTATTGCTGTTTCCAAACTGTTGTTGATGAGACACAGTGAGACAGGACGTTTATCCTACTGATAGGACCTGAAATGATACACACAGAGAAGCTCTGGGTGCCCCATTCCTGGAAGTGTTCAAGACCTGGTTGGACAGGGTTTTGAGCAACCTGGTCTAGTGAAAGGTGTCCTCATCCACTGCAGAGTCTTGGACAAGCTGATAACTTTAAGATCCCTTCCAACCCAAAGTATCCAGTGACTCTGAAATGTGGCTGTAAATGTTTTGTGCTTTTTTTTTTTTTTTAATATCAAAAAGTACTATGGAATGCATTATGTTGATCTATATGAATATTTCTGTAAGAATTAAGAGCAGGAATCAATTTCTTTTATCTGCTTAAGTAAAGCTGATACTTCCTTAAAAAAAAGTCACATGCCTTTAGACAGAGGTTTCAGTTCAGGTGAACAAAACTGTACTTTTAAGTAGTCCTTATTGTTGATTATAATTATCTTTTCCCTTTTAAAAAAATCTTGGAATGAAAGCTGACCTTTCTTTCTACCAAGGAATAATGAATTATTATGAACTAAATGGATTATTTCTTGGATTTGTAAATCTAGCACAGCTGCTCTTCCAGCAGGCATGAATTCAGCAAGAGCAGAACTGTTCCTTGGCTCCTCTGATGCCCGTCAGCTTCTCAGCATCATTTCATACCACTGTTGAACTGGTCTGGGCAGACAAACCTCGTCTCTCTGTAACTGCAGAGGAAGCCTTTGCTGTTATGTCTTGGGTTAGACTTGTGTAGGGTCTGTAAATTCTGGCTCTGGGCACTTGCATGGTGGTTTCCCTCACTGCTCTGGTGTCACAATGAAGCTCACACCACTTAGTGGAAGTATTGATAGTTTGAGTTCCATCAGGGCTTGTTGTTCTCGTGGCAGTGAAGCTTGGACGATAGCATTGCAACACCAATACTTGAAAATCCTCACAGCTGAAGCCAGCTCAGTGCCTTGGTTTAGTGATTTGACTCCCTCATCCCCCTGGCTTGGCCTTTCCAACCAGGTTGCATTCCTGATCACATTGATGTGGAGTGGTAAAAGAACCAGTGTCCTTGGGATAAAAAAGGAGTGACAGGGGTACGTGGCTTCAGGGTGGGTGTGCAGAAGGGGGAGAGTGCTTTCAGGACATCCTCCTCTGGTATTAGCTAGAGGTGAGTGGGAAAGTATGTGCCTGAAGGCTCTGCTTTTGCAGGCACGTTAACCTGCTCTCACAGTGTGCCATCTCTGGTGGGGACAGCCCTGCCTTGTCACCAGCTTTGTGTTGTGCTGCTGTGTCCACAGGTCTTCCCTGATGTTACCCATTGGGAAATAAGCAAGGGGGGCAAATTGGAAAAACATAGTTTGAAAGATTGGGTTTATTTCTTTGGTTTTAGTTTCTTAATTGTTTGTCTTAGGGAGTTAGATGAATGGTGGAGATGGCACAAAGGCAATGCAGGAATGTGCAGGCAAGGCCAGTTAGTGTTTGGTTTGCTTCAGTGTATAATACCACAATAAGTTATACAGGTCTCTAAAAATAACAGTTAATGTTATCAAAATGGTATGATTTGTTAATTGTGTGGGAGTTCTTGTTGGGGTCTTTTGTTTTATTTATTTGTTTTTAAATAAAGCCACCAACATCATTTTAGTGATCTTGATTAGCAGAATTGCATGAGGTAGACTGAATACTCTGTCCTGTTTCTGTTATCTGGCAAATTAGGACTAATTACCTTGTCAGGCAGGCTGACAGGAAATTCCTAAATGCACCTAGGAGCAAGCCTATTGTTTTGATCCTATGACCAGCAGGAATAACTTGTAGATAAAGACATGATATAATATTGTAGCAGGAGAAATGAGTAAGAGGAAATAGGAGGGGCTGTGTAGTCAGGAAAATGATTAGTTTATAACATGATTTGTTACAGCAGATGCAATACTGTGCTTTCTTCTTTGTTCCTCAGACCTTGCTCTGGAAAAGGTAAGCAAGCAGTTGTTAGGATGTGGGCAATAAAAGTTTTTTAGGTGTTTTTTTTT
>VXAU01000979.1:612765-761327 GCA_013399695.1 Formicarius rufipectus | reverse complement strand
GGCACGGAAGACATTTGCAAACATCTTTTATGATTTCTGACATTTTGGCTAATCTTCTTTTTCTCCCTATTTTTTAATTTATTTTTTTTTTAAATTTTAGGCATATATTTTCTCTGGCTTTGTTTTGTATGCCACATATTAGTGAATTTCCTTTATCTCTTCAGTTAAGAGCTCCAACAGGGAAATGCACCATCTCTTTTTTTTTTTTCTTCCCTTAAGGTATCATTTAATGCTTTATAAAGTTTTTGGTAGCAAGACCATTTGAAAGAGGAAAAATTAGCAAACAAGGTTAAATGAAACTGATAAAATACACATGAGTTTTTATTTAAGACTTAGGTCTTAAAAAACCCCAAACCCAAATAATTATTTTAAAAATTTCTAATTATTTTATTTTTTTCACAAAAGATGCCAGTTGCTGTAGAGGCCTAAAGAAGTTATGCTGCCTTACAGTGTTGCAGGTCTAACAAAAACTTCATAAAGTGCCTGTTGAAACTGACCTAAAAAAAGCATTTCTGAACAAGAGGATTCAGTAACATTTTGGGGAATAGATTTTAAAAGAAGTTGGAAACATGTTTACAGATGTAAATGCCAATCAGTTATGAGGAGCAGAATATGGCCCTGTAACTCAGGAATGGTTNAATTAAGGCATTGATTTTTCTTTAAGGGCACGGAAGACATTTGCAAACATCTTTTATGATTTCTGACATTTTGGCTAATCTACTTTTTCTCCCTATTTTTTAATTTTTTTTTTTTTTAAATTTTAGGCATATATTTTCTCTGGCTTTGTTTTGTATGCCACATATTAGTGAATTTCCTTTATCTCTTCAGTTAAGAGCTCCAACAGGGAAATGCACCATCTCTTTTTTTTTTTTCTTCCCTTAAGGTATCATTTAATGCTTTATAAAGTTTTTGGTAGCAAGACCATTTGAAAGAGGAAAAATTAGCAAACAAGGTTAAATGAAACTGATAAAATACACATGAGTTTTTATTTAAGACTTAGGTCTTAAAAAACCCCAAACCCAAATAATTATTTTAAAAATTTCTAATTATTTTATTTTTTTCACAAAAGATGCCAGTTGCTGTAGAGGCCTAAAGAAGTTATGCTGCCTTACAGTGTTGCAGGTCTAACAAAAACTTCATAAAGTGCCTGTTGAAACTGACCTAAAAAAAGCATTTCTGAACAAGAGGATTCAGTAACATTTTGGGGAATAGATTTTAAAAGAAGTTGGAAACATGTTTACAGATGTAAATGCCAATCAGTTATGAGGAGCAGAATATGGCCCTGTAACTCAGGAATGGTTTTTTGATTAAAGTCCAAACCATGAAGATGTGGATTATTGGTTTTAAAGGGGTTGGCTGTTTGCTTTTTGTGTCTTGAGGATTCTCTTTTTGGGAAAGAATTTCAGAAGACAAGAGAATGAGTGTAGATTTAGCATAATTTGTCATTTGGACTCTAGAACATCAAACCCAGACTTGAGTCAGAAGGGTTAAACAGGTTGTTACTTGTTGCTTTTTGTGCAAAGATCACCCCTAGCCTGCCTGAAGTGAAAAAGGTTGAGGAAGAGAAAGGAATACAGTGATGGGGAAGGTGGGTGTGTTTTGAGAGTGGGGGAGCAGAATTTGGAAGGCTCTGTTGCATTACAGGACATGAGGTTTGGTCCAAAGTGGCCAGCATTTTGTCTTGGAAGCCTGTATGAACCTCTGGTCTTCTTTTTGATTAAAAGCGGAACAAAAAAGCCCAAATCACTTTTATGGGATACAGTAGCACAACCTGGCTGAGCAGGGGTAGTATATACTGTATGTCAGCTGTAGAGGTAGCAGAGTCTGGAAACCTTGGCAGATTTTGGAATCTCTGACACCTCAAATGTGTCTTTGAATTACAGTATCTTGGATCTTGCACTCTGCAATATGAGGACAGTGCCAAAATGTCAGCAGCAGCTACCACATTTGCAGTGTTGCCAATGTGACCTTCAGGTTAAGAGATCTCACTGAGCTCTGCCCAGTGTGTGTTTGTTTTACTTGCATGCTTTCAGATGATCACAAAGCTTATGAAGAGTATGAAACAACTCTATCTTCTGCACTTGCAAGTGGCTCATTTAATAGATAATCACTGATGCTTCCACTTTCTCATTGTGCCCTGAGGTGTAATTGTTTGTGGTGAAGTACCTGTGCAGCTTACATGAGAAGAAGGTAGGGAAGGAGCAAAAATGTATCTCCTGGCAACACTGACACTGTCCTTGGACTAGTTAGGGTTTGCACCTGGAAGGGTAGGTTTGCAGAGAGGGGATTTTTTTTTGGGAGGGGTTGTGTACAGGAGGGTACATTTGGCCTGTTAACCTGTTTCATCTCAGTGCTGGTAAATGCAGCTGAGCACAGTGATGCTTTCTTGGGTATTTTGTCAGAGTTTTTCTTCTTGTATAGGGAGAATGCCCAACTCCATACAAAGTTGCAGTAATGTGAGTATCCACTTCTGTTAACTCTTGCTTTGATACTTGCTCAAGATGGAGATACCAAGTGACACAAGATTCAGGTGGTGATACAGGTAATTATTACATGGTGTGTGCTTCAAGGGTTGGTTATAGTCTGAGTTTAAGCAAGTTACTTTCACTGGGCCTGTTGCCTCTTGCTAGAAATGCCAGTTGGTGTGAATCAAACTAACTCTGAATAGGAAGGGTTTATAAGGTAGGGGGCTGTCTCATTAACCAGGTTCCACTATGGTGTGGAAGGCCTCTGGTCTACTTTCTGACTGCATATGTCTGTGATCTGATGGTGTTTAGGATCTCTCTGATTAGTTTTTCATGTTATAACAGCTCCCCCATCCACCACTTGGATTTCCAAGCAGGAATTATTTCAGGTTGTGGTAACTGTGTTTATCAGAGGCTGTACCTTGCAGTTATACAGTGTTTGCATTCTGTCTGTCCTCTGACAGACTTATTTGTCTTACACCCCAGCCTGTAGCTTCCTGAATAGAAAAATACAGGTTCTGTCAGGACAGCTGCTTAATAAAGGCACATGTTGAAATATTCAGGAAGAAAAAAAAATTGCTTTCTGGCTAAATTACAAATCACTGAGAGGAAGGATGTAGCAAGCAGATGGGGTAAAAAGCGTGCAGGGTAAAATTTCTAGCTTTCTCTTGATCAGTAGCTTCATCTCAGAGTAAGGCTGAGCATCTGTAAGTTGTATGCAGGTGTTGTATTGAACGAGACAGTGCAGATATTTAGGGTCAGCCTCTTTGAAGTGTGGGAGTACTAACCCACTTGTAGGGACTCCTTGTCTCTGCCTGTCACCTGGGACTTGGAGCTGCAGCACAAAGCACCAGAGATACTGGAAAAAGGAGTTAAGCCCTTTAGCAAGTGAGAAAACAAGATCTGGAGAGAGCAGTAGTTATTCCACACTCCAAGCCAGCAGTTAGAGGTTGACTTACACTGAAAAACTTTATTAGTTCTGCAAATTCCTTGTGTCTCAGAGATCATGCTGGTTTTGTGCACAGTGGCCCCTTCTGCCAAGTGGAGGGGCATCATGTGTCTTCTGTGCAGTTACTGTATCTGTTACACAAGCGACAGCACAGCAACAGTCGGCTTCTTTAATGTGTCTGATGTCACGTTTATTTTTAAAAAGCAGTGTAATTCATTGCTGGTGCCAACCCAGATACTCGTGGCAGCCAGCCAGTGTGGACCCCTGTGGCACAGCTGTTGCTGCCATTGCACAGTTCTGTCCCCAGCTGCAGTTTAAGGTGGGAGTGAAGGGGGTTTGCCTGATTTGCAGTCAGAAGTCTACAGCATGCCCACATAAATACAGCCTTCCATAGGTGATTGTGTTGTTCAGTTTTTGGAATTAAGAATTCATGGTCAAACTGATGTTGTTTGAGGCTGTATGTTTTCTTTCTATAGAGGTTCTTTTGCTGCAGGGTTGGTTTTTTTTTTTTTTATGAAGTTATTGCTGATGTTTAGATTTTGCTTGAAAAGGTGGGACAATTTGCTTAGTTTCTTAAAGTAAACCTTTGTTCACGGTTAAGTCAGAAATAAGAGCGTGTGTGTAGTTTGATAGCCTGATTATGAGACTTGATTTAAAAATACTCCCCAAGATCTACCTTGATCTTACAGCTTTAAGAGAAGTTAGGGATCAGACAGGGAGCTGGTAGAAGGAGTAAGGGACATAACTTATGCATGACTGTAAGTATGTTTGTCACAGCCAAATTGATTACTCTAACAGGGTTAGTCTAGTGTATTTTCCTTTCTCAGACTTTGGTGCTTTTATAAAAAACTAAGAAGTGACTTGCTCCATAATTTTTTTCCATTTGTTGTTCAGTAATGTGGTACAAATTAAGAACTATTATCTGTTGAGTGTCGTTTATTTTAAAGTGGACCAAGAATGTTGGACAGGGTGGGAATTTACTAAGTATTGCTTTTCTCTGCTTTTGGGTTTGTCTCCCCTCTCTCTCCCTCATGAAAAATAAGAATGAAAACGTTTTCTGATGAGAATGTTAATGTCACATTGGCATTTTAGAGTAATTTGCTTAAATGGGTTGTCCTTGGAATTTGGAGCTGAGTATTCAGTCTGTTGTTGCTGTGCATACAGCAATTTGCTAAAGTAGCCACCTCTTTGTGCTTTGCCAGTGACTAAACATGCCTTTCATGGGTCCACCTCCACATGTTACATTAAATAATAAAGTGAACTCATGCCCATGGAGTACTGGAACCTACCTACTTTTTTTTAACAGATGAAGCAGTAAAGGGGGCAGAGTGTGCAACTCTGTGTTGTAATGGAAGTCTCAGGCACTTCACCCCCACACAAACGCTGCTTTTTTGTCTTCTCATCTTCACAGAGTTGCATCCTTTGGGCATGGGAAATCAGACATTTCCCTAAAACATCTGTGTAATAAATACCTGTTAGTGCCCAATGCTGACTCTGTGTGAGCTAAAACATACTTTAATGTCATGAGTTCTGTGCTCTTCTGCATTTTTTTCTCATTGAAATGTAAGTTTTCTCCTCTATAAAGCAGGGATTTTGAACATGTGTAAAAGAAAGCTGGTGGGAACATTTGTTCGTAAGTAAACTAAGTGGCCAGGAGTGAAGTTAGTCCATGAGTTTAGTGGGGAGAAAAAACCCCAAACACCACCTCTTGTAATAGAGTTAAGTGAGTTAAGCATTTTATGTGTCTAACCCTGGATCACTGAGATTTGCAGTTATTTTCTTGAGGTTCTTCATTTTATGGACTAGGGACTGCTCTGTTATACTGAAATTTAATGAAAGGAGCAGGGGGAAATCCTATGGAAACAGTGACTGTTGAACTGCTTGAAATACAAGGATTTCAACTTGCTTTCTTCTGTTTGTTCTTTAGTTGTGCAAATCGAGGTAAGAATGAATGACCAGTGTCCAAGCTTTGAGTGTTTCTGTGCTTTGCCTGTGTTGGGGGTCAGAGTCAGGAGTGGTCATGTGAATCTCTGCTGAGACCATTAGGCTGGGGACACCAGCTGTGCTATTATTAGGGGTTTTAAAGGCTGTGGCTGATGTTCTTAGGCTCTCTTCCAGCCCCCACATATGGTGCAGTGGAATACATGGATAAAGAAATGTCTGAGAAATTATTTTTCCATAGTACAAATAGTTTTTTTTTTCTTTCCTATGTAGCTGGACAAGGTATTTATGTTAAAGTCAGTATATTAAAAACTAGTCTGAAGTATTTGAAACAGGAATAAAAAATATGTTCCTGTGAGAATAAATAAAATTGCTTTGCTTGAGAAGGGGGACTTGAGGGACTAGCCAGGGCTGAAGTTTGGAGGTGCATGTGTTTTGCTACATAAGTATTTGTTTTCTATTTTCATTATCACCACTAGTTAGGCAGGGCCCTTGATGTATTATTTTTTGTGTATGTATATAATGCAAAACTGTTCCTGCAAGGATTTTGAATGTTTGTGATGAGACACAGGAGGAGACGTAATATACACAGAGGTATTAATAATGAGATTAAAGTTTGTGAACAGAAGTACTGCTGATTAGGTTATGGTGATACAGCACATATCATGAAGAAAAGCATGGTTTTTTTCTTCTGTGACAAGAAGAAAGAGCGCACGTCTTGTTTTGAATGTGTAATTTCTGTCCCCTCTGGAAGTCAGTTAGCAAGTTTAAATATCCTTAAAATATAAACCACAAACTGCTTAGTATTCATTGAACTTCTGACATGCTCTGTGTTGTACAAAGTGCAAAAGGGAGATATCTGCTGGAAAGTCTGACTAAATGGCAAACTAAAAATGCAAGCTATTTGTAGTAGCAAGTATGTCAGTCTCCAATATTGTGGGTTTTTAACCATGTAAGTTTGTTGTTGCTAAGCAGAATAACAAATGTTTAAACAATTCCTCATACATCATCTTTTCCTTTCTGTCATTAAAGTGTGTGGTGGTTTTTGAGTTAAACCAGCTGAGATTGTGTGTGAGTTGCCCTGTGTTAAGCACAAAGAGAAGAAAATGCAACACTGGATAAGTTTTAATTTTCATCTATCCATGTCTCAGCTTCCTAGTGGAATCAGACAGCTCTCCTACAGAGCTTTTTAGTATGATTAAAGAGAACAGTACCCAAATTAAACAATCAAACATGCATTTCTTATTGAGGTTTTCATGCCTTTTGCATGCATTTTCCCTGTGCATGTTCCTTTCAGGAACAGGCCATGTGATTGATCAGAAAATCTGAATAATCCTTCTTTGTGTTACTTTACCTGACACCAAGAAAATCAGCATTGCTGACCTAACGGGTGGTGGTTTTTTTGTTCTTCTTAAATCAGTGAACTGGGATTTTAATCCAGTGCTATGCCCCATTTGTAGGTGCATATTGGTCTTAAGAGATACATCTCTAGATGATTTCTATCTAGATAGATAGAATCTGAATGTGATTCCCCCTTTTGATCTCCCAATCCCCAAACTTAACCTTTCCACCTTCTAGTAATGGTGTAATACCTTCTCATACATTGGAGACCCAGGTAGTTGTTCTTCAAACTGTTTCCACACCATGATATGAAAGAACTAGGTGTGTCCATGCGTCCATTGTGGGGAGCAGTGGGATGTGACCCCAGAAGTCTTTGGTGGTGGATGTGGATGAGTGCTTTTTGACAGCCCAGACCTCATCATTGGAGAGCACTGCTGTGTGTTTGCACCCCAGGTAAGCCGGGCCATGTGCTGAGACCCAGGTGTGGATGGCTCGGGTTGGTAGCACTGAGTAAGCAGTTACTATTTGAGTAAGAGTGTGACAGTCCACACAGTCACACAACTCCCATGAAAAGAACAGTTTCTCCTGTGTTACTGAGATTACAGTGTGGGATCCAGAGAAAATTTAAGAGGATTAGTCATGGCACGTTGCATTAAGCCTGACTGCTTATTCAGAAGGATTTTTTCTCCTGAAGATTATTTTGTTGGCAAAACTGAGAAAATTGGGATCTCGATGAGCTCTGAAGCCTGGAGCAAGCAAAGTCCAAATGTTCTCATGTGACTGGTTAGAACATGTTTTTTTCCAGGTAAGAGGTGAGCTGTTGTCTGCATGATGGGAGCACACTGAGGTAAATGTGTTTAAGCTTGCTTTCACAGGTGGCAGTCCTTGTTTGACTAAAATCCAGTATTTATATAGCTTCTTAGAGTATCAACAACTTTCTAACTGAGAAATAATTGCCTGGATTAAAGTGGTTCAGTCTCGCACAGCCTTGCACTCAGAGTATTGAGTCCTGTTTAGCTCCCCTTCCCACCCCCTAATTTTCTGTGCATGAAGTGGGAGGAGAGGAGAAGGAAGGCTTGTTATAAACATGGTTCAGAAATGCAGTTTCCCCTCTCAAGGAAGTGCTAGAGGAAGTAGTTGTGCTTGTAAAATCTTAACTTCCAGGATTCTCTGCAGCTCCAGTGATGCCATCAATGATGTTGGTTCACATACCAGTTTTGGGTAGAAAACCATGCAATGGGTTTGAGCTGAACAGTTGTCAATGATGTTTCAGTTTCCTTGTAACTCCAGAATGCTTTAGGCATACAGGTTCTCATGTGGGTGTGTATCTTTGTGGGGAATGGAACCAAACTCATCCTCTCACTGAACATATGTTCTCAGTTGCCTCTGTGAGAATGCACAGGAACCTACTGACCAGTTTCACTCCCTCTTCAGCCTTAATATACTGTAAACAGTGTGGGAACTGCCAGGGTAGGGTAGTTGTTTTGTGAAGGGAACTGCCAGGGTAGGGTAGTTGTTTGTGAAGGTTCACTTTGATAACTGGCAGGTTGGTAGATTAGCACACATTCCTGCTGCTTTTGTATATTGAAAATGGGCTATGGGTTTGTTTAATTTTTTTTTTAAAGTATCCTCCATCTGTTCCTCCACTTCTTTTTATTGCTGTCTTACAGTTTTGAGCATGTTACTGCTTCAAGTCAGAAGTAGGAAGAGAAATTTGTGTTCTAAATGAGTGAAGCTCTGAAGAAGCAGATCTCCCACTCTCTCTCCCTCGTTCTAGTTTAAAATTAGTTCTCCTGGCCCAACAGGAAGGGGGTTGCATTTCTTGCTCGTTTTCCAACTGTCAAGCAGAGCATGTAGTCATGCTGAACAAAGCAGCAGCATTCCTGGATCCTTTTAATGATGTATTCAGAAGCCCAGTGCCTCCTGATTTAATGAGTACAGTGAATGTATTCACAACTAACAAGAGCGTGCTCATTAAACAGCAGTAAGTTAACTGTCCTATTCTCTTTTAGCAATCCAGTTCATAATTAAATGGTGCCATATCTGAATACAGCACTGGGGCTGTCAAGTGGAGAGGTTAGATGTTCTGTGGGTATGTGGTGTTACATAGGATTGTTGGAGTATGAGTAATTTAGCTTAGCTTGTCTCACTGAGAGAGATGCTTTTCTCAGTGGGGACTTCTTGTTTGCAAGTCCCAACCAACCAAAAAGTTTAAACAAGCAGTCATATTGTTAATTTAAACTCTTGTTTAGTTAGTAGCTTTCAGTTTGATATTCTAATGCACTGTACTGTTGCTGCTGTGTAAATCCAAAGTACTGGAGCTATACTAACTTGGTTTACTGGACTTTAACTGAGGGCAGAATTGGACCTTTGGATTGATTTGATTAACAATCCTGATGATTAGGTGGTGACATCTGGAAAATGAAGAGATGAGTTCAGTGTTTTGCATTGGCAGATGCAAAGGCTGCCCAGAGGCATACAGGAGTTTGCTAGAATTGTCTTAAGTAATGTTAAAATAAAAATAGCAGCTGAATTCTCACATTATCTGCCCCCAAAATCACACATACCTTAATTTTTAGTGGAATTGTGAGTGAAAGCATGTATGTTGAATACTTATCTTTGTTTTTAAGCTGATGTCTATTCTGAAACCTTTTGGTTTTAATAGTTACAACCAGTATTTCTTGACAGATTTGGAGGCAGAGGGAATTTGGGCCTGAAGGAGGGATGGCATATGCATGCTGTCTGCTTTCCTACTGGGAACCTCCTGACACTGGTTTGGGGGCTTTTTAGCATAATCAGGATGACACCAAGCCAGTTCTCATTTCAAACCAGCTGACTGTCTATTCAGTTTGTGCTGTCTGCCTTTCTTTAAACTGATTTCAGCAAAAAGCCCCACAGCCTTCAGTACCTGTTTGCCATCTGGAACAGGAGGTTCCCTCGTGGATAGGGGCAGATGCACTGAATGTTTGAAGCAGCCTTCTGCAGCTGCTGCCTCTTGCTGCAGGCTGGCTGTACCTGCCTCTCATCTCTCTTCCTCAGCCAGTCCCTGTGGGTCCCTGGCATGGGAGGGAAGTCTTATCAAGTGTGTGCTGAACTCTGTAATTAATAATCACCAAAGTTTCCTTCTCTCCTCTTTTCCTCAGAGCCTTTCTTGTGCAGATACACGGCGTAAGCATCGTTGTGTGTCTTCCACTCTGCCCTTTCTTGTTAATACTGAATGGTAAAGTTCCTTTAAAATGTGATATTCCTGATTTGTTCATGACAGTATATGTTGGAAAACCTAGGCATGGATTGTTTGATGTAACTCAAAGGAAGAAAATTTGCAGGGAGGACTTATTCTGTCCACTTCTAGATATGAAGAATGACCCACAGTGGTTGATTCAAACTGGAAACCCCTTGGCACATCATGTGGAAACAGACTTGCACCTCCTCATGTCTTGTGTAGTGTGGAGATGTGTACTGAGCACATGGCGTGTAGAGGAAGAGGACAGAGGTGGAGAGGAGGCCTTGGGGTTTCTTTGTTTGGTTTAATCCTCAGTAAAACATTCCCTGCTGGTGTCTGGAAGAGGTGAATTCAGCTGGGTGACCTTTTTGTGTAACTTGTTGGTGGAATGAGTTGGGTACTGCTGTAGGGATAACACACAAGAGAGAGGCAGGGAGTGAGGTTTTGTAATCTGTTGCTTTCTACTTCTGGCCCCAGGGGTTTTTTGTGGCTACGTTGTGCTGATTGGTAAAAGGCTTGTGTGTTTCCCTTCAGCTGGTGGGTTTTTGAGGGGGTGGGAATGGTGGTTGCTTTGGGTTTTGTTTTTCATGGTGTAGGATTGCCAGAGCAGGAAAGGAGTATTTAGGGAACAAGCTGCTTTTGTTTTAGTCCTATTTCTGAGGTTGAGCCCCTTTTAACTTATTTTAATACTAGACCACGAATGTCCATTAGATAAGGAGGAAGGTGGAAAAACAGTTCTTGTGTTAGAGTGCTCAAGCCTATTTTTCAAGATTAAATCTCTATACAAATTCTAAACTTTGTATTTGGCTTATAGCTTTTTTTATAGTAGCCATGTAACTTATTTTATACTTTTTAATATTAAGACAGTCTACTCTGCCCGTTTACTGAGTGAATAATCTACTGTTTCCTGACTATGCCTGGGCATCTGAAAAGCTGAGACACATTCCAAATGTTCTAGTTGTGAATAATACTTTATCCTGCCTACACACAGTGTTTTCAGGGAAGCTGCAGGGGAAGGATTTCAGATTGAACACATACTTCCCTGTGTGGGTATGAAAGGGCAGTGTAGGGGATATCCCTCCCTGAAAAAATGATCCACAGTTTTCTCTGTGAACATTCTTGGTCCATCATTTCAGTTGGGATCTTTACACTTGCTGTGCCTAATATTGGTTACTACAAAGGACAAACTTTTATTACCTTGCATTAGTAAAACAACACTAGTTATCAGTACAGATAAGCAACTTCTTCCTCCAATTTCTCTTCAGATTATTTTTAAAGACAATGACCTTTTCATTCCTCACCACCAACCTAAGATGGTAGTGAAAGTTACATTACAAACTAACAAAATAGAATAGTTTAGAAGCATTGAGTTGAAATACATTGCAGGTAAAGGAGATGAAGACATTTTGTGCTTTGCATGCAGGCTTATTTTAAATGTGTTTTTTTCGTTGGGGTGGTTTTTCCCCCATAGCAAATGGACTGTAAAAGAATAGATGTGCCAGACAGTAGACTAGAGTTGCTTCAAATACCCCTGTAGTGCTATCACAAAGCAGAGGGTCTTGAGGATATGCAGTGGGAGAGGATGGATGATGTAGGTCATGCTGTACTGGAACGTTCCTGCTATGGTGGCAGGAGACATCCAGTTAATGCCTTGAAGCTTTGAAGGTTTTATAGTGTCACCAAGGTGACCTCACAAAAGTCTGTGTGTAAATAGCACCAAATAACTGTTTGCTTGTTGCTTAAAGATTTTGCAAAATCTGGGGCAATGCCCAGGTGTCCACATCTCTCAATTGCTGCTTTCCTTTTACTGTTACCATTTTGTCTTCCCATCCTTCAGGACCAGAGGTAATTGCACTTCTGAAAGACTTTAATCTCAACATCTGTACTGCCAGGATCTCAAGTAAAATGTGCTTTGGGGTTTATATGTGCCTTCTGACTTTTATTTTTTTTTTTTTTTTTTAAGGGAGTTTGTGTATGATCATTCAGTAACAGTTTATTCAGGTACTGCTCAGCAGGGTGTCTTGACAGAAACTGCGTTTCCCCTGTGAAAGTGAGATGAATGGTTGTTGATTCCTTTATTTAGCACCAAATAAATTATTTAAATTGGAATGGAGTAGGCATGGATGAAGAAGAAAGTGGAAACAGTTCCTGTGTTACAGTGCTCAAGCATATTTTTCAAGATTTTAAATCTCTGCACAAATTCCAACATTAGTCTGTATTTGGCTTATAGCTTTTTTATAGTAGCGATGTAACTTATTTTTCACTTTTATCATTAAGACAATCTGCTCCTCTGCCCATTTGCTCAGAGGACAACCTGCTGCTTACTGACTGTGCCTGGGTACCTTGAAGGTCCGAGGTGTCCTGATCTCTCTGTTCACTTGCAGAATTGCATACAAAGCAGTGACTTCTGTGTCAGAATAAGCTTTACTATAAACCCAAGCAAATATCATACAAGATTTGGTTGCCAGTCAACTGGAGTTAATTTATCTCACTGGATATTTAGCAGTGGCCCAGTCTGGCAGAGGATAAATAATCTTACTGTCATTTCAGTCTTGATTACAGTGTCAGCAAATGTGCGTGCTGCTGAAGGTGCGTGGGCAAGACAGGGGGAAGATGGTAATTACATGGGCTCATTGGGAAACCTATAAGAAAAATGTTCCTTGAAAATTCCTTAGTTCTCAGAAAAGCTGAGTTTTGTAACTGAACTTGAAAATGAATGAAAACAAAAAATACGTTTTCCCAAGTTAGTTTGTCTGCTGTGAAGCATCTGTTAAAATCCCAGCTTGTACACAAAAGGTATGAAGAGGAAATTTGTCTCTTAATTCTGCATGTTGCTGAAGCAAAACACTTTTCTCTGCAATTTCATCTTTTAAAAGGATATTTTATCCCCTTCCCTGACCACTGGAAGTGGCATATTGCTGCACATGTCTGTTCTAGATTATCTTTGACTGCTGAAGGCTTACTTCTGTATTTCTTTCCTTCCCTTTCTGTTTTTTTTGCACTATTGGGGAAGGAAAAAACCTTCAGTTCTATGTAAAATATTTTCATTTTTTTATTGCTTTAAATCTTCTTGCTTCACTATCGGGCTCCAGTTTAATTTCTTCTAGAAATGCATATGGGAATAGCATTGAAGATGTAAATCACCTTATCAAATCCACTGTTCACCATATGGTGAATTTCAGTCTGCTGTAATCACAGCCTGATATTCTGCACTTCAGTGTGTTAAAACTGTGTGAGTCAGGGCTGTGGTGAAGCAGAACAGTGGGGTGAAAAGGCACTGGGAATACCTGAGGCTCCACTGATCAAGTAAATGGCAGTTTATGGATCTGAGTGGCTGGACATTATCCAGGCATACAGTTATGCTCAGTCTTGGACTGAGGAATACTCACAGAATCAGAATGGTCTGGATTGGAAGGGACCCTTGAAGGAATGAAGAGATGGTTGAATGCAACTCCAGCCAAACACATGCACTAATGTAAAGGATGTTTGTTTAGAGTTGGGTTGTTAGCAGCCAAAAGCTTGATGCAACAGGAAGCACTGTAAATAACCACTGAAGTAGATGCGAGCCTTTTGAATAATAACAACTTTTTAAAATCTAGGTAGTTAGACAGGATTGGACTTCTAGTAAACAAAATCAGATGAGAAATGCCAGAAATTGGATTCTTCTTTTGTCTGAAGGAATACCTGTTTTTTAATAGGTTTTTCATGCGTTCCAGATCTGCCAAGATTCAAAAGTTGGCGCAGGCTTATCCCTTGAAAAGTGTTTATGAGTCCATTGTTTTGACACAAAAAGTTGGATCAGTTCACAAAAAGAATCACTAATGGGAGAAGAGGTGGCTGCAATGGCAAACTTGTCCTTAATGTGAGCGGACAGGAGGCTGGCTGAGAAGAACTCTTGTGGCATGTCTTGGAGGAGAAGTTAAGAAAGGAAATTGCTTATGGTTTTCTTGAGGGATGGTAAAATATTTCCAAATTCTTAAAACTTAGAAGTTTGTTGAGGTGACAAATCAAGCACTATATAAAAAAGCCACTTTGAGAAGGGCAGAGTTTGTGATTGGCTTTACTTTGAAAGGTAATTTCAGCAAAATGGGGTTTAATTTGTGGGGGAATTTGCGTGATTTTCAGATGAGTTTCTAGATCTGTTCTCTTATGAATGTTTAAAGACTTACAGCAGAAAGCTTTAGTCTTCTGAGATGTATTCAGTTTTAAAGTACTGCTTTAGATAAATCTTACTACTTGTGGGAAGACTCTGCAAACATTCTCAGTGTTTTCATGGTGGTGTACATTTCCCTGTTCATGCTTTCTATGTGATGCTTGAAAAGATTTGGTAACATTAGGTCTGTCTAGAGGATGTTTGTGTACACTTCTCTTTACTGCTTTGTGCTCCAACTAAACATTTTGGACCTGGTTAAGAGCATAGGTATTGTAAAATGCACTCAAAAAATCAAGGTTTCAATGCAACAGACTGAAAAGAGGAGTAGCCTAACACTTTTTGATTCAGTTTGGTAGCTTGTGTAGCTGCTCTGCCAAGAGAGGGCGAGGAAATTTGTGTGTGAGCCAAAGTTGCAATTGCATTCAAATGACCTTTACAGCATCAAGAACTGTTCCTGTGGGGGAAACACAAATAGGAGCAACACTTAAAGCAAGCCTGCTGGCCAAATGGTGAAATTCTGGAGGGGAAAAGCAGACACAAGAGAGGAAGAATGCTATACAGAGGATCAGGAGCAAAAGGAGTTGAAAGCCAGGTACAGCAGTGGCTGCTGCGGAGCTGTAACCCCTCAGTACTGTCTGTCTGTCTCAGCGTAGCTTGGGCTGCAGTGTGTGTGTAGTGTGTGTGCAGAGGCATTGCTAGCCGTGTTTTAAATGAACTGGGACAAAAGAAAGGAACATGGCAAATGCCGCTTTAGTACTTTGCGTTTTCCCTTACTCAGCAGTTCAGCTGAATGCTGTTGTTTCCACTGTTGCACTGCATACCGGTGCCCGGCGTCTTTCTCAGATAATGCTGAGCTGAGCTGCTCTGGTGGGGCAGGGGAGCAGACTGGTGCTTTGACGTCCAGAAGCAGAGCACTGACAGTGTGCTGTGCTTGGGTGGGTCAGGAGTCCCTGTTTATTGTGGCTGGGTTCTCCCTCCCTGCCTCCACGGCTAATGTTGGTCCCAGTAAGCTGGCGTGCTGTTTAAAATGCTGCCACCCATAAGAGTTTTTTTGAGAATAAACCGGAAGGAATCTGAGTGAATATTTTTAAGGTTACAGATGAAAGTGCTTTGGGCATCAGGTATCTGAAGTCATGGTGTTATTGTTAAACGGGTGTTGTGGTGGGAGCAGATCGGCATGAGAGGAATCACTTGCACAGTTTTGCAGGCTTTCAGCTGCAAAGAAATTGCAGTTATTGGGCTGTATTTGTAAGGCAGTTCAGTTCTCTCTGATTTCTGTTGGCAGTCCTGGAGCATCAGAAGCAGGAAATGTGTTTATATGCTATGTGTGTTAATCTTTGTGATGCTGAGAGATAATACAGTAACTCTAAGCCTATTTATTGAAGTATGCTGTTAGTGATGTCTGTCTGACTGGTATCCTGGACTTCATTCTATTTTTAAAATGAAAATTCCTACAATGTAAGTAGCTTAGACATGAATGTTTCCTTTGAAACATGAGATAACTGGGGCTGGGGATGTCGTCATTTTATTAAGCTTATTTTCTGGATGTGATTTGAGTTTGCTTTGCATTTAAATTGGCAACCAGAACTTTAAAACAGGAAAAAAAAGCAAAATGGTTAAAAATTAATGCATGAATTATGAGCTGTATGAACTACTTTCATGTTTACAATTTTTATTTTTAATTATTTTTTAAGAATAGTTTTTAAATCTAATGGCTCTGAAATATGAGATTGTAACTCTCTAACAGCATTCCTGGGTTCTGGTTGACTGAAATGCAGGAAAGCTACTTAGATTGCACTTCCTAACTTGATCTTCATTGCCATAATCAAATGAGAAATAGCTCTTTACAAGTTACTAATTCTTTTTATTATTGCACAACTTGGCTGTGTCTGAACTCTTATAAAAAAATGAGTATGCTTAGTGAATTTGTAAAAAAGACTTAAAACTTATTCTATTCAAGTTAAAACAAGAAATCAAATCTAACTTTTTTACATGCTCTCTGTTACAAAACCCATTTCAACTGGAAGCCAAAGTAGTTTAAAAAGCCCTTCTATGGTTGGGAGCTTTTCAGCTTTGGAACAATGCCCATAATAGTTGTTCCTTGCTCTGTGATTGACTGACTTGTGGGAAGCTGGTATTTCTTAATTAAAAGCTTTGCACTTTAAAACTTGCTCTCCATGTGCTCTACCTGCAGTACCTAAAACCCTTAACAGGCTCAAAGACCTCTGTGCTACAGTTGTTTTCAGGCTGTTGTAGGAAAGCAAAGGGAGGGAAAGAGATTTTTTTTTTGTAGAGCTTTTAGCATCTGTAGCATGACAGTGCAAATAATGGGAGTGTAATTGTAGTTGGACAGAGATGGAGCTCACATCAGGCAGAAAGAATACCCTGATTGTTAGTTCTTTTTATTCTCCTCCTTCTGTCCTCACTAGTTCAGGTAGGATTACATTGCAACCAAGTGCACTTAAATTCTAGTAGGAGCCTGTATCCGTAGGGATTAGACTGCAAATCAAATCTGAAGTGTTCTTGAGTGAGAGACATTGGATGGATTCTTGTTCATTTTCACATGCCTTACTTTTTTTCCCCCCCTCAGGTCCTTTACAGTGACTACAATGAGTTTTTCTTCATCTTTACTTACCTTACCCACACTTCCTTTATCTTTAAAGTAATCTACTTCCTTTATCTTTAAAGTAATCTACTTCCTTTATCTTTAAAGTAATCTACTTCCTTTATCTTTAAAGTAATCTACTTCCAGTGAGGTGCTTGTGTTCATCCCAGGGTGACTCAGAATTTGTCCTCACTGTTTCTAAGATCCAGAGGAACAGCTGCCTTGCACAAGGTGTTGAGCAGTTTTCACTTCTTGTGGAGATGGTCTTTTTGAAGGAACATATAAAAAGAAATATTCTCTAGAGATTGACTTCTTCTCAAACCCTAAACTCCTTTCCATGCCCCACTTTGTGTATCCCAAGTATTGCTGTTTAATTCGTGTGCTGCTAGGAAATGGAATGCAATCAAAACCAGCTTTGTTTCTTTCTGGTGAACTGTGGACTAAAGAAGAAAAGTTGAAGGCAGAGGAAATAGATGTGAAAGGTGCTGTAAGAAGTTGACCTGTAGGCAGGAGGTTTTGTTCAGTGAGCAGTTTGGCTATGTGTCAAGGGAGCATCTTTACAAACCATCAAGAAAACAGAATAACTTAAGTATTTAAACAGAACTGAAGGTATTTGGATTGATTTATAATATATATACCAGCCTTCCTACCTAGGACTTCAGTTGGAATTATGAGATGTCTCATTTCAAATATGAAGTTAGTGTGAATTCTGAAATCCTTTTTCTCTAAAAGAGATGAAATGTGCTTCCTGATGTCATGTGACTTCACGTACATAAGGTTTCATCAGAGAACTGGAACTGGAGGTGAGAAATGTAGCTGACCAACTTTCACTAGAGGAGATGCAGAAAGCATAGCTGTCTAGATAGGCTCTAAAAATCATGTGAACTTTATGGCACTCAGGAGCTTAATTTAGTGGAAGAGTGGCTGGAGAGGCTTAATATAGATAGCTCAGATATCATGTGGAAGCTCTCATATAGACATGTATTGATATAAGAGACCTTGAGCTTATTTTTATTTGTTCTTGGTCAGATAGTTTGTTTGCTTTTCTCCCTTCACTCCTCTCTTTATTCCCAGGAAATGCAGTAAATTGGCAGCTGTTACTGTACAAACCATATCAAACTGTACCAGGAGAGTGAAGGAAAAACAACTTTTCAATGTTGATGCTTTTTCTAATGTTTTCAAAAAAACCCACCAGTTTTCGGTGGAGTCTTTAGTAAACTTCTTTGGTACTTCTCCTGCTAGCTTTGACTGGGAAGGTGGAACAAGTAGTGGCTGTGGTTGTGATATCCTTCTGCTTGCTGAGAAGCATTGATGCCTTTTGAACATGGCTTTTCCTTTTCTTCCCATATGGAAGGTTCTTGAAGGGGTGGGATATAATGAATGGGGTAGGCTGGGTGTCTCAGAGCTGGGAGGAAAGCAGGGAGATTAATTGAGATGCATCACCTTCTCAGTGCCCTTCTTTCCATGTCAAACAAAACAAACTTAAGTTCAACTGTTTATCTTGAAATGGCAAAGTCTGTAATCGGGCAGATTTCTTTGCTTTTCGCTGCCTCTTAAAGAAAGATGCAAATTCACTGGGATTTCTACTTCCCTCCCCTTTTTATTTATTTATTTCTTATTTAAGTTTTACCTTAGAACTAGTTTGCTTATATGTTTCCCAATACTGTAGCTCCAAATTGTAACTATTGCATCAACAGCACAGTAATTTTTAACTGTTCAGAAAACTTGGTCATTAACCAAACATCAGTAGGAAAGTCAGTTGTAACTGATGTCACTTGCCCTCTGATGAAAATGTCATGGGAAAAACAAATGGACAATTGGATTCCCTCTATGTTTACAGTAGCCATGGAAAGCTGTGCTTTGCTAAAATATCCCATCAAGTTTAGGAAAGAAAACCCATCAACACTCTAAACCTTTACTTTCAAAGAACTATGTTTTCAAGTATCACTTCAGCTCTTAACAGAAATCATTTGGGATAAAATCATAGTGTTGGTCTGGAAGCAGCTGGGAATTTTAACTGTCAAGAAGAATTGCTTCTGAAGCATCTGTTCAAAGTCTGGAGTGGGTAGTGTTGATATCACTCAGAGACTTGCTAAATTTACAGTCCTTAACGCAATGCCCACTTGTGACATGCAATTGTACTTGTGGATCTGTAACTTCAGAACTGGAGGATGCAGTTCGGGAAGTAACGCTGTGAAAGTTTAGGGTGTTGTCTTCCATGTGAACAGCTGAAACACCTCAACATCCTTATAAAACCAGAGATGGAGCTGGAGGACACTTTCACTTCAAAAACTTTTAACATTGATTGTGATTGTTCCACTAATTCAAATCTCAGTGAACAAAGATAAGTTCAATGAACCATATAAAATGAGGTTTAGAGTAAGAGTCAGACCATGGCTTTTAGTGTTTGATTGCAGAGTTTTTGCTGTAATGACACGAGAACTCTGTTGTTCATTCTCTTTAAGTAAGTCACAGTGCTCTTCGCTGGTAGCACTGGGAGGTGGAAGTTTCAGAAGTTTGTGGTCTGTACAGGGAGGGCAGTTTTGTGTATGAAGTTTCTAACCCTTGCTTGCTTTTTCTGAGAGATGGCAAGTTCCTTTTGAATTAAAAACTTGCAAATACAGTTGCTGTGAGTCAAGATGACTTTTTTTTTTTTAATATGAGCAAACAACTGGGTATTTTTGGTGTTAAAACACTGTTTCTTCAAGTGCCATCAGAATTACTGACCCACCTCAAGGCTTGATGGAAACATGCCTTGCATACCTTTTTGAGGCTAACTGGCCTTTAATCCTGTAGCCCAGGACTTTGGGTTGTAAATGGTCTCATGTGCATTTTTCTGTAGTGATCGCAGCATGCAAGGAAGCAACAGAACCCCCAACACAGGTATCCATACAGAAGTGACCTGAGGAAGCCTTTTAATCCCCCTGTCTGTTTTATTGCTGTCTTATAGTGTAAGACACAACTTGAATATTGAGAGAGTTGCGCTTGCCTACAAAATGTTACATATGTCATCACATTCTGCTCTTGAAGACTTCCAGAGAAATCACAGAAGAGGCAGAATTGCAAAGTAATACATATTTAAGTGTACTTCAGATTACCAATGTGTTTAGCCTGTTTAGATCTTAGTCAGTATTGCTTTTGATGCAGAACTTTCTGAGATTGCCTATAAAGTATCTATCACCCAGGGAAAAATATGTGCTCTGTCTGTGAGGGGCACGGGTGGGTGTGCAGTCAAGGCTTCCCTCACTCAGCCAGCCATTCTTTAGTGTGCCTTTTCAGGCTCTTGTGTCACCAGACTGAGCAGTGGGGCAGTGACTAGGTTTGCAGAAAGGATTTCTGCTGATAATGTACATGACTTGTAGCTGAGAAGTTATATTTAGCAGTCTCGTTTGACTCCTAGAGTCACTGAAGCTGAGGACTGTAAAAGGGGGCTGGAATGGGAGGGGAGAAGACTGTGCCCTTCATGCCCAACAGTGTTTTTCTGGTTTTGACTTATGTTGTTATGTCCTGGTGACTTGCAAATAAAAGGTATGTTTGTGGGGTGTGTTAGCTTGTATTTGTCTAGAAATATTACCTGTGTTTCTTGAGAGAAGATCAGTAGAAGCATGGGTGGAGGCTTCCATTATCACTGGGATGATGTTTAAGGGTGTGCTGGTTTAGAGTTAAACCGGCAGGAGAAATGACTCCAACTCAGAATGGGATTGCAAGTCAGAATAACAATTTAATAAA
This sequence comes from Formicarius rufipectus, assembly GCA_013399695.1. Lineage (NCBI taxonomy): Eukaryota > Metazoa > Chordata > Aves > Passeriformes > Formicariidae > Formicarius > Formicarius rufipectus. The sequence continues at coordinate 740,921 of VXAU01000979.1, read as the reverse complement.
AGATCACAAACATACACTGATACAGAAGGAAAATTCGCTTGTGCCACAAAAACACCAGATGTACAGCCCAGCACAGCGAGGCATGAGCAGAATGGAGCTCACCAACCCCTGTGCTGAGCACCATGTGGCCCCCTGAGTTCAAAGTAAAAAGAAAACAAGAAACCTGCTGGTGAAAATGATGGTTGCAGTCGGGTGGCAGTCTCAGTCCAGTTGAGGCTCTGGTCCTCCTCTGGATCTGAAGAGATCTCCCAGTCCCAAAACCCCAAGCTTATATCCACTTGGGCTCACATGGGAACTCCCAGTCCCTCCCCCAGGGCAGAGACTTTCACAATGGGTGATTTACTCTATGAGGTGAACAATGGCATATTTTTGTCATCCGTGATGGCCCATGAGCAGACATGACCCCTCAGGTGGGTGTGAAGGCAGGAAAACTTCCTTATCCCACAGAAGTTCCTAAACACCCATTTTGTAGCCTGAGGGGTGGGGTGTGCCTTAGACAACTGCTGCCAATGGGCCATTGTGAGCAGTTCATGAGAAAAATGACACAGAGGGTTTAGAACACAGAGCCACACGGTGACAAACCGATCCTGTGGCTACTAAAACCAGGACAGAGGGCTGCCTGGATCTCAACAGACACCTTTTAACTCTATGAATCCGAGAAGTGCTGCTCTTCACTCTGCCTTAGTGCAAAGGCTAAGAGACATTTTGGATGGAGTGGGAGTTATATTATTTTATGCTGTGCATTTGCTTACATGGCAGACTTTGCACAGGGAAAGCTGATGTAGATGACTGTGCCACTGAAAAAGGAAATTATGGAACCTTTAATTTGACCATAATACTCAGCTACAAACAGCTTTTTCATATTTAAAGTTTTATATAAAAATCCTCTGAGCTTCAGTTTTATCCATTTTATTCATAGAATTATTATGCAAAAAAGAAAAATAGGTAGAAAAATAGCAGAAAGCAAAAGAGGGCCACTGGTTTATGTGCTGCCTTATGAACTCAGAGCATGTTTTTTCAGGTGTCAAGGCAGTCAATGAGACTCCCCTAAGTACATTGCTGTGCTTCTTGTCTTCTTCCCTTCCAGCTTTTTCTTACTTTTCCTGTGTGTTTTGTTTTAGAGCTAAAATCAAAGGTCATCCCTGGTCTTTCAGCCTCCACGTGCATGTCTGAGTGCATTTTTCTTCACTTTCATGTTTATCTTTGCAAATAAAATCTGTGGGTGGAGAATCTTAAGTGGGACTTGGAGCTGATGGAGAATTCCCTAAATGACATACCTGGGAATGCTGCCACACAGCAGACACGTTTCAGTGATGTGTGTTTTCCCTGCTGTGGGACTCCAAAGCTAAAGTAAGAGGGGTTGTGTCTGTTGGTACTGACAGTGCTCATGAAGTGACACTCCATGCAGCGACACTCTATGCAGCAGAGGGTTTGATCATCCTTGTTTCTTATTACTATTTGGTGTTAACTTTTAAATGTTCCACCATACTATCTCTTCTTATTCGTATTTATCTGATATGGAAAAGCTTTCTTTTTTCCCTTTCTCAGTTGAAAATCACTTTCAAAGTGTTTGTCTTTCCTCTGTGCAGTCAGGATGGGTTTATGCTGAATGTCGTCTTCATTTTGACTGGTAGGTGTTGGTCCTCCTCACAGTGTTGTCTGGTGGCCAACTTTAGTGGTATTGAGGATTTAATGGGGGCTTTATCTTTTATATTATTTATAACTTTGTCTATATAGGAAGTTTGTAGGGAAATTTTGCATATGACACCAGTTTTGCTGAGTCAAGTAGTTCCTGCCCACTGTCAGGTAGAACATGTGATGTACTCTGGGTAATTTGCAAACCTGATTAGCTAAAGTTCAGTTTTATTTTTACAACTGTGTGTAATTTGTCTGAAGAGCACAGGCTATAATGCTTAAAACCTGGTGGCTGTGGTGGTTCCCCTTGTCTTGCATCAAGGGGAATTGATGATGGATACAAAATTGTAGCTAACCATTAACTATGTGGTTTTAAAGACTTGATGGCCAGTGTTTCTCTGCTGAGCCTGATGGTTGTGCTGAGGAACATAAGATTGATGGGGTCAGTGTCCTCCCTAGTTGCCTTTAACTTTGCACTGTGAATGTCCTGGAAGCAGCTGTACTACCTGCAGGTGTGTTTGGGGCAAGGGTAGAGCATGCTCAAATTCCCTTCCTGCCTTCATCTGTAGGAATATATTCTACCACTGTGCACTAATACACATCCTATATTATTTTTAACCTGATTTTTAAATAAATAAGCAAATTCAAAGAACCGAGCAGAACAGATTCATCTATCTTCAGTGACATAGTTGTGATGCATGACTGCTAAAACAAGCTTATTGAATGAGAACAAACTTGTGCAAGGGCAAAGAGGAAAAATCTGTCTGTATTCAGAAACCTGCGGCCAAACGTGGTGCTGGTTAGTCACACATGCACTGTGGTAGCAAGAAAATAGTAGTCTTTGTTCTAGCCCTGTGTTTGGGGTTTGTGTGGTTTCTTAATTGCTCTATAAATTGCTATCTGTGTATGGGGGCCCTTTGAAAAGCTAATGAACAGCTTTGCTCCTCAGCACATTCAGGTCTGAACACAATGTAAAGAATGAGGAAGAGTGGGAATCTGTGAAACAGCAGCCTTATGAAGAAGTTTGACACAGAAAACTGACAAAGAAATCCCCCCGGGGTGTGCTGCCAGTGATCTGTTGTCTGTTGCTGGACTTGTTTGACATTGTTTTTCCCACCTCACCGTAGGTTTAGCATGAATTGCTGGAAATGAGTGGGAGTTGTAAAAATCGTGTTCTTGCATTCCAGCCTGGCTGTGTGAGCACTCGTCTGGCAGTTGGAACCTGTGGGAGGCCATACAGGTGCATTCTGTGGTATTTTCATGCAGGTTCAAGGTCTCTTGGGGCAGAACTGGTCTCTCACCTGACCTGCCTGGCCCACTGGGCGACTGGTCTTAGCCTAGAAAGTCCTGGATCCAAGTGAGGCTGCTGACCTTTTCCGGATGCGTATTAATAAACTTGGTGTTTCTGCTCAGCCAGTGTAGGTAGAGCGAGGCCGAGGAAGGGAGTGTTTCAGCCCTGGCTCATCCTGCTGGGAAGGTGCCAGCCTTGCTAAAATAGCACAGAGACACTTTGGGCTGTGGGCAGGGGCTGTGCTGGCAGCTGGTGTGGGGATTGAGCAGCAGCCGGGACTGAACGGCAGCTTTGGAGCAAGGACGTGAGTGATGGAACTGCAGACCTACCATGGAAATCTCCGCATCTGTTACAAGAGCTCTGAGAAGGTTCTGGTGCAGCTTGTCACTACCAAAGCCATCACCCCAGAGGGACTGTGCAAGATTTGCTGCTGCCTAAAAGCTGCCTTTTTAAACTGCAGGGCAGTGGCTTATTTTGGCCTTGACCTGTCAGTTGCTGGTGTTGGTGATGATGGAAGCTTAGAAGGGAATTAGTGCTAGGCTTGAGTCACAGGAAACTTATCTCTGCTTTCTGTTTTGGCCATGGAGATTCCAACCTCATGATGAATATCAGTATGGTATTTTGGTGATCAAGTTTTATTTATTTAATAATATAAATGAAGTCCCTGCATCCGATTTTTTTCTTCCTTTTCTGTTTGCGTGGTGGGGGGATAGGTGTGTGAAAACTGAACCGTGGAGGCCTTACAGATACATGAAAGTACACGAAAGAGAGATGGATTGTTGTGAAGAGACAGTTTCAAAGTGATGGCAGAGTATTTTACAGCGAAGAACACAAAATGGTTCTTAGTAGAAATTGAGGGTTGTGTCTGCTGAACCCTGCACTTGTTACAGGTGAATAAACAGTGTATTTCTGAAAACAAATCTAGGTCCAGAACAAGGGAAATAAGGGCAGTCTAGAGTATCCACATCTCTATTCTACACTAGGAGCAGCTACAATATTTAATTCTCTTCATCCTGGTAGGGAAAACACTGCAATTTTTACTTTAGAATACAGTCTTATCTTTTGCTTGAACTACTGCATGAGCTGTTTGGACTGCTATGTTCTTCTGACCAAAAGGATGACCAAGAATTTGTTAAACAAAGCTAAAACTGTTACTTTTTGAGGCAAGTGATGGCCTGCAGAACTTTGCTGTTATTGAGCATGCTTTTTAATGCTATTTCAGCGTTTCTTACTCAAAATTCTATTGTGCCCCAAACCCTCAGGCAGATACAGTGTAGTATGTCACCTTGCTTATGTTTGAAGCATGACTAAATTTAAATGCAAATCTTTCCTACATGAACCCTGAAAGGCATTAAGTAGGCTGACTTTGTCTCAGGTAAGTCATAAAACATAAAAGTTTTTTTCTAAAACTTCTAATGATGTGATGTGCAGCCCTTCCTCCCAACTTAGTGTGGCAGCCAGCAAAAAGTGAACTTGCATAGCAAGTGCTCTCCAGACCTTCATTATCAAGGAAAATTTCATACCCTCTGTTGCAGTAAAAGAGATATGGTAAAGCTTTGAGGTCTGTTGCAAGAACATACCTGACAGAGAACGGAAAATCAACGAAAGCTTAAATGATGAAAATGAGAGTGTGCTGTCTCAAAGCAGTTCTTAAGGTGACTGGCTTCAGTTGTCAAATCTTGGCTCCTTTTTAACTTCTTTGGCTCAAGTAACAGTTTGTATGTCGAATGAGCAATCTATACAGGAGATTTACAGAGTAGGTAGAGAGATCTGTGCCTTTCAGGAAATTCTGTGCTTGTATTCAAGATTGTATTTGTAGGCCTTGCTTTTCATGTTACCTGTTGCTCTGGAAAGCTGAACCTTCCACAGCTACCTTGAGAGAAGCTTGTTTCTTCCTGCACAAGCCAAAAAAGTATGAAAGGCTTTAAAATAGACAATTACTTTGCCTTTGGTAATAGTAATACTTTCCTGTGGTGTCAACATTTGTCATCATCTTCAAATGTAACCATGGGTGCTTCATGTCCTGAAGATGTTCTGGTCTTAAATCTGACTAAAACATTAGTGTTATTTTGAGGAAACTGAGCATTGGGAATGATAACTTTGCTTGTGCTTGAGTATGTATGAGTCAAGGAAAATTCAAATTGTGGTTCTGATAGGCCTGTTTCTTTGCCAAGTTAGGTCATGAAAAAAACATTTTGAAGGAAGATATTTCTAAGCTTCATAATATACTTGTTTAGAGAAAGGCTTTCTTTTAAACTGGAGGTGGGAAACAGTGGTATTTTTATATTTTTCAGTTGGATAAAGTAGTGCTTCAAATGCTGTGTTTTCCAGCACTGTAAACCTACATAGTGTTCTGTGCACTTTTACATTTAGCAAGTGTGTGTAATATTTCACTGAATTACTTCAGTTCCTCTTACTGCCCAAGCAAGCGTTGCTTTTGATACCATAGTGAAAAATTTCACTTTCAAGGGAATTTTCAGTCTACCAAGTAAGTTTTAGAGCACACAAAGAATAGAATACATGGCATATAAGATTTGTCAGGGAACAGATTTCCTCCTGAAAGCTGGCGGGGTTGCCTGCCTGAGTCTGTTGGTATACTCGGAATTCTTTCTGACTGGGTGCTAAGATAGGAATAAGTCAAAAGGCACGCTGATGGAGGGGGGGGAACTGCATTTACTGATGGTAAGCAGCTCAGCGTGTCTAGTCCACTTACAGTGGTTTTTGGTCCCATCAGAAGGGATTTACAGTTGAGCAGGAGCTGTCAGTGTGGTCAGGGGCTTTCTTACTGCCTGTACTGTGGCTCTGGTGACTGAGGTTCAGTGTCCAGGACTGTGTCGTGTGTTTTGGAGAAGGTATACATGCACACAGGAATTTATCTAATGACAGTTTCAGAAAACACTGTATTTAATGGTCATCACAGGTATTTTCCAAAGTCAGTTTCCAATTGTTTGGAACCATGTATCTCTCTGTAGTGAGGGAATCCAAATTTTTATAGTTGTGGTCCTTTGGGCAAAGCCACAATGCTGGATTTCAACTTCATTCTGTATTGAAGCAAGATGGTGTAGCCTGCAAGTGAAGCAAATTCTGAGCATGTATTGGATTTAATTTGCCTTTTTTAATCTCCTAGCTTGTCCTCTTGTGTAGTTCTCCCTTGTAAGCAAATGGGGTTGTTTTGTTTGGGATTGGTTGGGTTTTTTGTGTGTATAAAGACTGTGTCACAGCTTTGCTCTTGCCATGTCCATGTTAATGCCCCTGGAATTCTATAAAAACTCTGTTCTAAAATCTTTGCTTGTATGACTTTGACTTTAATGGCACTAAGCCATGGATAATTGGCTCAGTTTCCTAAAATTCCACAGCCTGTTGTTAAGATAAACATTTCTAAGTTCCCAAGAACACAGACACATGTATATGGTAATACACTGATTATACAGAGCAACCTTTAAACAGCAAACTCTTATTTTCCCATTTTATTTTTTATGTTTGCACACAAACTTCAGAAGCAGAAGAACGAGTTGACAGAACAGTTGTGCCAGTTTTTAAACTACATGGTGGTGTTTTGAGAAGGGCTGTGAAATGTCTTTCTTTTGCTGTAGCCATCAGCCCCTAGGGGAGCAGAAGGGAAGCAGTCCTGCATTGGAATGGTGTGTGTTGAGATGCACCCTCATTAGTCAGCAACACATGGCCCACTTGCTGGGAAGCCCATGTGACCAAGGCTTTGGTACAAGGCCCAGGACTGCTGGTTATTAAGGAATTTGTAGCCTGGTTATGTCACTCCTCAAAATTGGTACCTAAAGTGAACTTGTGGGTATCCACAAGTGTCGAGGTCTGGCTTTCTCCTGGCTGAAAAGGACTATGGTCTGCTTTTCCTCCATGCCAAATCTTTAGAGAGGGGCTCCAGTTCTAGAGCTTGTGTCAGAGCTGGGCTCAGTTCCCTCATATCCTCTCAAACAGAACAAGATGTGGTGGAAAGCATTGCTCCCATATATACCTAATCAAAGATAACAGAAGAAAATGGATATGAGGCCCAGGTCTATTGACAGCCACTTAAGAGGTTGTGGGAGGTTGTTTTGAGGAACTCTGTGCACGTTCAGGGGTGTAAGGAAACCTTGAAGCGTGATGGAGGCTCTCACTGGATCGCGCCAGTTGCTTGAGCACGTGGGAAGTTTGGTGCCAGGAGTGAGGGCCAGAGATGCTTGGAAGCCAAAGCACATCATCTTAGCATCTTGCTCAGGGCAGGAGGGTACCTTAATTTCTGGGATAAAAAATGGGATGTCCTTAGTCAACAGAGTTGGCTTTGATTTGATTTTTTGTTTGTTTGTTTGTGTTTTGGTTTTTGTTTTGTTTTTGTTTGTTTGTTTTTAATTTGTTTTATTTGTTGTTGTTTGTTTTTGTTTTGTGGGGTTTTGTTTTGCTTTTTTGTTTGTTTTGTTTTGGTTTTGTTTTGTTTTTGTTTGTTTGTTTTTAAAATCAGCTTTTTGTTTAATTAGTCAGCTTGGTCCAAAGCAATGAACTCAGCCTGAAAAAGTGGATCAGGACACAGGAAGTATAGTGCATGAGTTTTGATAATTTTTTTTTTTTTTTAAATTTTTTTAGCATTGTGTTTGCTTTAATTTGGGATTTTTTTAGGGCTGTTTGCATGAAATTTTGTTCCTCTCCTGCTCTCACTGACTCTGTGCAATAAGAAACAACAAAGAAAAACAGTCTTAGTTGTGTTATATGATATTTTGTGGAATTATTTTCAGGAGAGTTATTAAAATCTGAAATTACACTTTTTTCCAATCCTGTGAAGCAGCATTTTTTTAAAATTTAAATTGTACCAAGTCTATATGGACTCTTAAAGGTCATTGAGGAGGGGGAGAAATGAAAAATTCCTCCCATAATAGATGAAGAACAATAGTAATGCAAAACAAGATTAAAATCCCCCTCCAGATTTGAAACCCCAATAAATATTTGGTTTGAGCCAGTCTGCTCTTTGTTTAGAGTTACTTGACTAAAACTCTTGGCCTTAACTTGCTGGCAATTAGGTCAATTGTATTTTTGATTAAACAGGAGTAGTGGTGGTGGTAAACCAAAGTGCCAGCATGGTCTTTTGGCTATTTGCACTGCTTTCCCTTGCTCCTCCTCAGTGTGGCTCTGGGGGAGGAGGGGTGGCTTGGTTTGCTAATCAGGGTTTTAGCTTGGGATGGCAGCACATTTTAATTTGAATATCTTTACTCCCTGGATGCTGTCATAGGCCCAGCCACTGATCAGTGGGTTCTTGGGGGTTTTTCTTTTGTCTTCCCCTTTACCTATACCTACTTCACGTGTGTGTAGTGCAGTTGTGACTCTCTGTTCTGCTTCTGGTCGAGGGCTCCTGCTGGTTCTTCCTGTGGACAGGGAGTGAGCTCAGGGCTGGAGAGTGGAGACAGTGGTGTTACTGCCTCTGCTCAGCCCAGAGAAATCCTGATCATCCCACAACTCTGCCCAGCTAGTGGAAATCTGTACCCAAAACTGCCTTTGGAAAGTCTTTGAGGTTTATGGAGAATAAAGAAGTGGAGAGTGTCATGGTCCTGGGGTGTACAAACAAAGAGAACTTTTCAGATTTCTGCTCCCACTGTTTCCACCCGTATTATTTGAGGACCTGGCTTGCTGCTGGTGTAAGTTTCCTCCCACACCTGAGCTCTTGACAAATCTTTGATACCTGCCCGTTTTGTTGGGTAGTATAAGGAGAGATGCTGTGGATGTGGTGTTAATGTTCCAAAGCTGATGTTCCATATGTTTGACTTGTATATTGGCTGTGTGCGAGGCAGGAGGCCATAACACCCTTACTGCAGCAGCAGCAGCCTAAAACCAATGATCTGGTGGTTTGTATTTTCTTTTGCTCTTTTAAGTTGTTACATCTTTTCCTGATCTTCAGCAAGGATTGGTCCGTACCCTGTGGACCCATCTGCCATTGATCTGCCTCAGAGAGCACCTTGCGCGTGTGTGGGTGTGAAAGGAAAGCACATGTGTGAGGTTGGCACTGCCACACCTCTGAGCTTTGTTTTGTTGCCAGGAGAATGCTGCCTTTGCCTGCACATGCAGTTCTCATACACTCTCTACCAGGGGAGGTGGTGGTGGTGGAACACTTTTCCCTTCCCAAGACAGGGATGCAGCTTGTCTAGCTCAGATCTCCCAGCCAGTATCATGGTGTGTTGCAGGAAAGGGAACACGCTAATTATTCTAAACTGTTTTCAGTTTTATTTGTTCACTGAGAGCAGGGGTGAGTGGGGAGGGCACTTTTTTTTGGCCTATATTTAATAAAAGGAGAGGGAGCCGTAAAAAGCTCCCAGTGTAATGTGAGCCTTCCATGAGGAAGAGCTATTTATAGAACCCTGCAATATTTGCCTGAAGGAACTTCAGCGCAGCGAGGGGCAGTGTTACATAAAGCTGGCCCAGAGCTCACTGGTGCCCTCTCAGCTGCCAAGGTCAAACTCAGGGCTGGTCTTGCAGTGTGCTTCCACTCTCCCTTGGCCCGAGGGGAGAAGACACTGATGGGCTCCTTCTGAAGGCCAGGTCCTCGTGGTGAGAAACTTTGGTTTGTGGACTACAGTGGGGTGGTTTTGTTTCTTTTTTTTTTCTTTTTTCTTTTTTTTTTTCTTCTTCCTGTAAGAGGCTTATTATCTGTGGTGTTTTGACTTCGTTGTTTTTTGAGAAAACATGACTGTCTTGATTGATGGCTTCATCAATCTTGGTGTCTTGATTGGTTTGGCCAAACCAGGTCAAACAAGGTCACAACAGCTGCTTTGGGGACCTTGAGAAGAAGACTTTATGCTGTACGTGGTTATTCTATGGCTTAAGCCGCTTTTTGGCTGTGTTGTTCTGGCTTTTGTTCTTTAGTGGTGACTTTTATTCTAAATGGCACTACCATGCTAAGGAGGAATTGTTCTGGTTTTGGATGCCTTCCTCAACTTAATAATTGTTGGTTATGAGGCTTTATGAAAAGTGATCTGGAAAACACTCTTTAATGGTTTCATAGGCAGAAGAGCCCCTCTTTAGGATCTGAGATGATCCTTCGTAGCTTGTGACATAAACACTGGGTGTTGATAATTGTCTGAAAGATTGCGTTTGGCTAGGCCAAAGAGTTCCTAACTCCGCTGGGAAGGAAAAGAAAAACTCAAACAAAAAACAGAGAACACAGTCTAAATGTAATATATGGCTAGGAAGTCTAGGCAGAATGTTTGTAAAAGGACCTGGAATGGCTTTAAAATTCTGGATAAGGATGCTTTCTGTAGCTGTTCAAGATGCTTGTCGCTTTAATTTTCACTGAAAAATACTGGATCTGTTCAGCATGAAAAATGCAGTACTTGTGTTGATGTTCTTGAAGGTAAATAAACTACTTCTCACATTCTGTCACTCATCTATGACACTTTGCCTCTTTATGTCCCTTGAGTTAGAGACTTAACTAAGCAGTCAGCATTCTGCATGTTTAAAGGGCAGATGCTGAGTGGAAGCTAAATCCCCATGGTTTATAAGAGGGTATATTATACAGTGCAAGATTAAAATGACTCACTGAATTATTTGGGGTCAAATTCAGCCTTTATCTAAAAGTTAAAAAAGTGATTTTTTATGTATGTGTGTATGTAAAAGGCAGACCTATTGCAAATGGTTGTTTCTTTAGGGTCTGACAAAGTGTGTTTAAATGGAAGAAGGTGTTCTGACTGGCTTTTGAACCCACACAGAGGGTGAAGAAATGGTGTTTAAAGTCAAAGAAAAAAGGCAACTTTTGTAGATGCAAAATGTGAATAAAGACATATGTAAGTTGAATGCTTGAAGCAAGTTTGACTAAGTTGCTTTGGTCAGTTATTTTCCCACGTAACAGGGGTAGGCCAGTATGTTTATCTGTTTCACAGACATATAAACTAGCTTTGATTTGCTCCAGTGTCTACCTGTGGGGCATTTTGCATCTGAAGAATTTTTTTGTGTGTAAATAAAAAGCTTGAGGGTTCTTTTTAAACAACTTAGTAAAACTTACCAGACTTGGCAAAATGGAGGTGTTTAGTGAATTTACGAAGTGATGTATGAAACAGGAAAACCATTTTTGATGGTACTCTTGCAAATACATAAAAGGGAAGAATTTGCACACCCTAAAACCCTCTGAAGTGTTTAGTCATCAGTTAGGACCTAGTAAATGGGGAATACAGGATCAGACTCTGTAGCTTCAGGCAGAGGTGAAGAGCAGAAGGTTCTCTGTCTCTTGGTACCCTGTGGTTCTCTCTAAATTAGCAAATACTTTGGTCAGAAGGCATAGGTGAGGAGATCAAAATGATGAAGCTTCTTAAGTCTTTTTTACTGATTTGGGTGGGTTACTTTAGATTAGATTTAGCTTGTCACCTTGGGCTCCATGTCCTCCCTTACCTATGCAATTTGAATGAGAAATTTTCTATGAATGAGAAAATGGAATAGGTACATGCCTGATGACCTTGTGGTGATGTAGCCCATGAGGTTTGCTTCAAGTTTCATGTCCCTGTTAGACAGGAGGTACCATTTGAAGTGCATCTTGGACCAGAGTTTTCAGATTCTCTTACTGAAAAGGGAATTGATTTCTGAGCACCAGAGTTTTTCTGAAAAACCAGCTCGCTCACAGTAAGTGGTTTTGCTTCTGCTCTAAACTCAGCAGCATAATTAAATTAACTATGAGAGTATGCATAGCAAAAGGATGACCTGGAAGATTTTAGCCAGAAGTTCTGGAAAGACATTTTCCCCCCCTCTGTTAAGGAAGTGTTTTGTTAAATTGGCAGATGTTTGCAGGGCCCAAGTTGCCATTTTAAGCTACTGAACAGAAGTATTATTGGGATTGCAAAATCTGAGCCAATAAGTAAAAATGGTCCAAAGCTTAATAATCACCACAGGGTGCAGCTTGTGGCTCTTGGGTAGCACATCAGCTGCAGGAGTTCCAGCTGTTTTGTGATTGCTGCTGTTGCTGCAGTGCAAGATGCTGATAAGGGCAGTGCTGCAAGGTTGCAGGTAATGTATTTGGCATTGCTGAATAGCTCTGTATCTTCTGCTTTTGGTTGAGCAAAAAGGATTTCTTGAAGTCATTTATGTATTTACAGTGTTTCATGCATTTAATGCTAAATGCAGAAGAACTTTTATCTCAAATAGCTGTGAAAACCCAAATGGTTTATTTTATTTGCTTCTGTATGGGATCTGTGGTGTATGAAACTCAACCCTCTCCCCACCAAACACGCTGCAAAGAAAAAGAAATGAGCTAAGTTTTTTTCGTGTCGAGAACCCGGAAATGTCTGACTGATGTGGAGATTTATTTATTTAAACCTCAAATCTCTCATATCTTGGCTGATGTAAATGTGCCTGTTAGCTCTGAACTGTTGCCTTTTGTAATCTGGGCTGCCCCAGGTGTGCACTATAGTCAGTACAAATGCGCCTCATGAGCAAGTCTCAGTTAGGCTGCACTCACAGCCCAATCTGTTGTGTAGATGTACTGTTGAATTACAGTGCTGTTGGCTTTATATAGGATTTAAGGTCTTCATATAGTAATCATGTAAATAATACTCTGTTGGAAGCATTTACTGGGTTAGATCAAAATCTGAGCCTTCTTCAGAGGAGGTGTGCAGGAACAAGTCTTTGTGCTTATGTAATTGCTCTTACAAACTACAGGGCTGAAACGAGTGCCTTTAACAAACAACTGACAAATAAGGTTTTTTTCAGACTAAAATGACCTTTCCTAAAAAGATTTTGATGATTAAACTTAAGGGAATTGTGCTTTTTCAGCAAACAGTTTTACACTGAAGAATTAAGGTCAAACATTCCTAATTAAATACTTTTTTAGTCCCAGATCTGTTTATTGCCCCCAAACTGTCATTGTACTTAGAGTGGTGGAAATGGTGCAATACAGCCGCTGAGGCAAAGGCTGAATTATGTCACATTAGGTAGGAGAGAAGGGTTATTTAAATCATGTATGCGGGCTGCTGCTGGCATATGCAGTAGAGAGAATGCAATGTGTTGATTTTTCAGCAAGAAAAGCCATAATCTGACTTGCAAGCTGTACTGTTGTTTGAATGTCAGAGTAAGTGCAAAGCTGCAATAACAGTTTTTAGCCCCGTTTGGATATCAGGAGTGTGTATGAATATTGTAGATGCAGGTGAGGCTGACTAAAGAATAATATTAATATTGCCTATTTCCTGGGTACAGTAGCCACAATGACTCTCTTCATGGCTGTTTTGGCAGTTTGACAAATCCTGCTCAGCTGCAGTTTCTTTTTATTTTCTGCAGTAGGAAGACTTAGATGGGAAGTTTAAAGGAAAAGTGTGTGCCACTGGGGTAGGTGGTAATATTTGCCTTGCAAGTGAGGTTGTGCAAACAGTCCCTCGGTAGGTTTTGTAAGGGTCTGAAGAACTTTTCTCCCTTCTTTGTGGGGATGTTAAATAAGTCTGAAGGAAGCAGCTGTGCATTTGTGCTTTTTTTTTTCCCCTGCATGAGACAAGGCTTTAAGTTCAAGGCAAATTCTCTTCCTTAATATAGAACTTGACTATCATGTAGATGTATTTCTGTGGTAGACCAGGCAGACTGACTTGTGGGGATTTGGTTTTTGTTGCTTCTTTGTGTTTTCCATCTCTATTTGTTTTCTAGTTTCCATAAGTAGCACCAGTGAAACAGGTTGTGTGAAGGAAGAGCACCAATGATTTGTTTCTGAATGTGTATCTCAATTTACTGTTTCTTAAGGATGACAAGGCAGAAGCTGTTGGAGGGCAGCTTATGGGAGAGGCTGTTAGTGCCTTCAGTTACTTAATCCCAGATATGCCCTTGTTCTTAACAACAGAGTTACCTATTTCCCAAAACAAGTGTAATTCACAGATGTGGGGTAGCAGCCAGGACAAAATAGCCCTTCTAATCAGTCAGTCTCTGTGTTTCCAGTACTTTTTTCTTGTTCATAGCTTGTTGTTTCTGTCTTCAGTGCTGAGAGGAAAATGGAGATTTCCATTTGGATTCCAACTTCATTTGAGCAACTAATTTCTGGTATCAATAAGCTTCCTCTTGTAACTTCTATAGAACCACTTGAAAGGGGGCAATTTAAAAAGTAATCAGTACAAGTCACCTCATTGTTCTTTTCAGTATGTCCTGTGATAGTGCAGGAATAGTGGGTGCTCTGCAGGGGGACCCAACACTTTCTGCTAAAGCACTCGAGTGAAACTTTTCCTGCAGCTGCCACAGTGAAGAACCATTTTTGTGAGTGTGTGTATCATAAATTTATTGTTTGCTTTAGTATGTTCTTACAGCTATTCCTACAGCTTTCATAATATTCCTGCTATGATCATTACAAAATACAGTTTTTGAGTGTCTGAGTGTAAGAACTATTTCCAGGTTGAGTGATCCCATGCAGAAACATGAATGTATGTAATTGAGAAAAACTTTTTGAAATGTCATCTTGTGTGTGTGAGGGTGGGTTTTTTTCCCAAGAGTTAATATTGCCTATCTGTTCTCCAGTTACAGTGATCTGATTTTGGTGTGAACATATCCCTGTTGAGACCCTCTGGAAGGGGAAGGGAATTTTGCTTTCTTGTTCTGATGCCTGTGCTGAAAGGGAAGAACAGTTTGAGCAAAAATGATGCTGGTGCAGTTTCACACTTTAGTTGCAAGATTTCTTTGAAGTTTACTCCCAGAAGGTCTGGAACATCTGATCTGTGTCTTGACGGTTCAGAGGCTGATACTTGAGTCTTGCAATGAGCTTCTAGAAATACTGCCATGCCTTGGGGAAGCAATAATGTTATTGGCTACAAATGCCAGAAAATAAGGTGCGAAAATACTGAGTGTTACTCAGACAGCAAAATAAGGTTGTCTGAACGTGTTCCTCGAGATTAAAGAGAACCTTTCTTGTAAGATTCTCAAGAAAGCTGTTGTATATCTGGTTCTCAGTGGAGCACTGAACATAGCATGTCCTGTTGCTGCACTTGCATGTGTTTGCAAACCTGTGCAATTGTCTTCTTGCTGGCTGTCTTTCTGCTTCTCCCATGTGGTCTGGGTGTTCTTGTGTGGCCTGTTCATCAGTGCTGCTTTATGCCTCGTAGCTACTACGTATATAGTCTTTTAAGTCCTTTCCCAAGTCTGTTTTTCTATCATCTCATGATGAAATTTCCTTTTCCTACCAGAAATGAGCACTTGCATCTTTCCTTACACTGCAGATAACCAAAAGCAGGACCATTCCATCAGTGCCTTTAGCCCCTTACACTGAAGATTCAATGAAGTTTTTTGGGAAATGTGTGCTTTTCTTCATTCCTTCTCTGGCCAATTTAGTCTTGTTGGGGGCATCATTATCCAGCTTTGAGGGACATTGTTGCTTGTTTGAAGCACTGGGGAGCAGCACTGTGGTCACCCCCTTAACGCAGTGCACCTTGAGCTGTGTTTCCTGTGCCCTCTATAAAGGGACCAAAGGTGGCAGCTGCCAATCTGGCACTGAGGGACCAGGGTGGCAGAGTGCAGTGGAGAGGCTAGTAGGGTTACAGTATAAGGTTCTAATCAATTTTTTATTATTTACTATCAGTCAGTTTCAAGATATGATGTTAGTAAAGTACCAGTGAATCAGCCAGTGATGTGCAGGCTGGCTCATACAACACGCAGGGTTCCATGGAGCTTTCTTTTGGCTGATGTGGAAGAAAGTTGGGGAATGAGCCAAGTGAAGGGACTGTGCATCCTGTGAGCCAGTCATATG
Source organism: Formicarius rufipectus (assembly GCA_013399695.1). NCBI lineage: Eukaryota > Metazoa > Chordata > Aves > Passeriformes > Formicariidae > Formicarius > Formicarius rufipectus. Next base: position 725,310 of record VXAU01000979.1, on the reverse strand, counting down.
AATATGTAATTGGCCATTGGTAAATAATACAGTACAAGGAGTAGCACTTCCCTTCTTGCACAGGTGGGCAAGGGGCAGAGAGAGACAGCTGCTCTGTGAAGAGTGTTGGGGTTTAAGTATTTGCTGAATCGGTCAGGTTAAACTGACATCCAAGGGAAAGAAAACCATCTAATTTACGCCCTTCGGAGCAGCTTGAACTGAACGCTTGTTTCTTTTGTGTGTGTGTCACAGACTCGTCGAAGCCAACCCCAGCGAGGAGCTGTGCCAGCCAGCCCCAGTCTCCAGCACTGGTCCCCCTGATGGCACGTTGCAGGAGGCTGTGAAACCTGCCAAGCTGGACGCCCCAGCCGTGCACGGCTGCACTTCGGCGGGCGCTGTGCCTCCCCGGGAGCCGCAGAGCCGCGCAGTCCCAGCCTGCGGCGGGCACGAAGAGCACTATGTGAGCGAGGGGCTGGAGGATGGGGCGCTGGACTGCAGGGAGTACAGGGATGCCTGCACCATTACTGGTAAGCACTGGAACCTTCCCTTTGAGGGGGAGGATGTGGAGGTGGTGTGGGCAGGGAAGCTTCTGCTCTTCAGCTCTTGGTTGGTGAGGTGTCCGGTTCGTGGGCCAGGCGGCTGCTGTCCTGTGCGTTGTTGTTTTATTTGAGAAGAGATTTCATGAGCACTTGAATTTTCAGAAACTCACTTTGTGAGTTTTAAGGCTCTTGCAAATAGGCTAGACCAGCGACAGCTGTGGAACTGGGCTACTGTGTTTGTGTGCTTGGGAGGTTGGACCATTTGAAGTTTCTTTTTGGAAAATAAGGTAGGGGTGAGGGGAAGGAAACGCTGCAGTTCAGAGTTTAGGGAATTCTTGTCCAACATAATTTTTATTTTTTTTTTATCTCAAAGAGAATTGCTTTATGCTTTGACTTGCATGTGTTTTTGCTTTCCAAAGCTATTTCGTTTCTGTCACGTTAGTTCTAGACAATAAAAGTTAAGGAATACAGAACAGCTTCTTCTGCATGCTTTTATGAAAGGGTAAATGCCTTCTTATTATAGATTCATTTGAATTAATTTAATATGTGTTGAAGTGTGGTATTTTAAATAGAATTAGACCTCTAGTGATGTGGTCAGCTGACCTAATTTTTTTGTGTTTGAATAATCACTGTAACTCAGTTTAGTCATTGTTATGGCTATGAAATGTCAGGCAGTTTCCATTTCAAATGCATGGTTTGTTGGAGCTGTGAGGCTTCTTTTAGCTTAAAGTGACCTTGCCAGTTCCAAGTCCTTTTGGGAGTGTTTGAGGAGTCAGCTGAGTTTTTGGAAGGGAGAAATGAGATGTCTGAGAAAAACAGAAATAACACTGGGGCCAGTTTAATTGGCTGCCAGATACATTTATCCAGAGTTACTTTCAGCCCTTTCTGGAATTGTCTGTTCGTCAGAGAATTAGGTAATGGTGACCATCAGCAGGTGCTTCAGTAGCATGCCTTACCTTAGCTCAGCCCAGCTGCTGTGTAGTTACTGAGGGTTGATACTCTGAGAAGAAGGAAGTACAAAGAAGGGCAGAGATGCTCTCAAGTCCATCCTAATTCCCTCGGGAAGACAAGCAGTGGGATTAACACTGGAGTCACTTCCAGTCAGGTATGCTTCTACATAAAACAACCGTTTTGTTTAAAGAAACTTACCCTCCTTCCTCTCTTGTTTTCATGGATTTGGAGCTCTTTAACTGGTAGGTTCATCAGCTAGAAACTACATAGCACAGAGCTGCATTCCTGGTAGCATAACTCTTTTTTCCAGGCTCCTTGTAAAGGGATCTTGCAAGTTATTCTCTTGGCTGTGTTCTGTCTCCATTCCTCCCCACCCCTCATTCCCCTGTTAACAGGAATTTAACTTTGTTTTCCCCTTTCTGACTAAAAGCCAGGACAACCAACTTCTTTCATTAATCAAAATGCCTTTTTGATTATGGTTCCTTGAAAGGCAGGACAAATTCTTATTTTTTCACTTTTCAAATGCTTTTTATTAGATGGAGATGAGTGCATGTTCTTGCTACTTCACATTCCTTCCAGCCTGATGCAGTTTCTGAATCTCTCTCTTTCAGCGTAGTTGTCAGCCAAGTGTGGTTTACAGATTAATCCTATATATAATGCTTTTTAAAATGAATTTGCTGTTCTGTTTGTGACCTACAGACAGCATGGTAAGACTTGCAGTAGAAGTAGTGGTGTTTTGTTGATTGGTTGGGGTTTGCAGATTATTTTCTGTGGGGTTTTTCTGGTTGTGTTTGTTTGTTTGTTTTTGTTTTTTTTTTTTTTTCTTTATTGGATTTTCCTGAGTTTCAGCTTTTTTGCTGTGCTTTTTAAAGTGTCAAAGGGCATAGTCTGGGAGGAATTGGTCTCATACTGCCTTGAAAATCTTTGTCAGTATTACGTGCAAGTCTGCAGCATATTTGAAGAGGAATAAGGATTGTCAGAGACTTTGACATGAAGACTTTTAGTTCTGACTGACAGGTTGGCACTATTTACACTTTTAAACTGTTTAGTGGGAAAGAAATTGCTCATACCAGGTCTGCATATACCATAATTTTTCTTCTGATGCCAAGCCTTGACTCATTCTAGAGTTCAAATTCAGCAATCTGTTAATCAGGGTTTTTTTTAGTCTAAGACTAACACCTACAGTCTATTGTAAAGGTTATCTGCAAAAATTCTTGCAAATAAAGCCTTGAGCACAGTTAAGAAAAAAATGGGAAACTGAAGCAGTGTGGTGTGGTGATGCTTCCTGAAATGTAACCGGCTAATGCCAATCACTTGGGGTTGTCTGCAATAAAACTAATAATACATTTTATGATGTGCACATTTTTTTGTTTAATTTTTCAAGAAGACCATTGATGCTCTAAGAATTTTTAATTCTTGCTGCTTCCTTTGTTGTTGTTATTGGCTTTGTTTCCTGTTGTGTTTGCTGGCAGCAGAGAGGCACTTTGGCATTGCCTCTCAGAAGCACAGCCTTTCCTGCCTGGGACCCAGGAGCAGATGTAATGCAGCTGAGGGCATTGCATATTCTGGTTGTGCTGAGCATGTTTTCTTGGATACAGCATTGGCTTTAGCTTTTCTTGTCCCCAAACCACATCAGAACTGCTCCTGTGCAGATTTTTGTGGGGGTGTAACTGGAGGTATTTTAGACAACTGGTCTGGATAGAATCCTTGCTCTGTTTTTGTGTCAGAGGGAAGAGGGGGCTCCTTTTTAACTTGGTCACACCTCTCATCTCTCCTACTGTGCAGCCTGAAAGCAGTGATGGTGGCACAACTGAGGAATGAGCACCCAAGGGATGGGCCTGGGTGACAGAAAACAGCGTGGTGAAAAGTTTCTTTAAGCCATTGACTGGGTAACAGCACCCTAAGATACTTCTTTCCCACTGAATTTGATAGGAAAGCCATCCAAAGCTCGTAATTGCTAATAACTGAAGTGTTATGCAAGTAAATGCTGTGGAATCCATGCTAAATTGAGCATAGAAGGGCAAATAAAATAACACAATTGATTCATTAAAAAAATTGTTTATGAGTGTTTTAAGAGTTGCAAGTGGAGCACATACTTTCTAATACTATTAAACCTCAACGTGGACTCAGTAGCTGTTGTAGCTTTTTTGTCCATTTTAGGTTTAATTAGCAAGATTTAAGAGGACAAGTCCATGCAGTCTGACCTAGAGCTTCTCCTGCTGTTTACTGTGGAGCTCCTGTCAGTAAATGGGCAGGGGGACACTCGAGTCCCCAGGCTGGGGGCGCTGGGGCAGCACTGTGTGAAACTGGAACGCTGCTGCAGCGTGGGGGAGGCACCTGTTGTGTCCTCGTTTTCTTTTTCCTTGTGGCTTTCCTTTCTCTTGCTGCTGCCATGCATCGGAGTGTGACGACAGGAATACGGATGTAGCACCATCTAGTGTTCCTTTTGCTAGAAAGAGAATGGAAATGCTTTTAGAGGTGTCTGTCCTTCCTGTAACTGCAGCACAGACCTGGGTACTGTCAGTCAGATATTGATAGAAACAGCAGCTGGGATTGTGAGCTTTCTGTCTAACCCCACACCCCCTGTCCTGTTTTTTGTAGAGCAGGAAGGATTGTACTCTTTACATGAAAAAGCAGACTTATCAGTAAGTTGCTGAATAGTCCCAATTGTGTGTATTACGAAAACCTCTTAGTCTGATTGCCCTTCTTTCTTATCCATCAACTGCTGTGAGACAAATCCTGTCCTGAAAGTGGAGAGTACAGTGGGGCTGGAAGCCTCAAATACTACTGGAGCATGTATTTACTCTTGTGATAGCTGTCTGACTGCCAGAAAGTTCTTGAGAGCTTTTCTGTTTGGGTTTTTTAAATGTATTTATCTTAAAACATGCATAACACAGTACCATTAGCTATCCTCGGTAAGTTACTTTTCAGTCTGCTCTTGCATGTCTGAATACTCACTATTAGCAATGATTTTGGCTTGATGTACTCTGTAATTCAAGAGCTAACTGTTTAATATGCCATGTAGGTTTCCTTCATCCTTTTCTGAAAAGGGAGAGCATGAATGGACTGTGATTTAAATTGCCTGGCTCCTTCATTAGTTTGCATAATTCATTTATTCATTGTACTAATTACTCCTACCAAAAAGAATGTAGGAGTGTGTTTTCTGCCTGTCTTGTTCAGGGTAATTTCCTGACAGCTCTTGGGGTTTGGGGAAATTCTTTGTGGTAATAACCTGTTTTTTGTCTTATTTTGTTTGCAAATTAACACAGCTTGAATGTTTGTTTGTTTGTTTTTAATTTCTAAAAATAAAACTACATCACTGAAGGGGTCAAGCCATGAAATCTCTTTCTTTTAGCAAGGAACTATCTCTAAGAAGAGTTGGTATTGTTTGACCTTCCTTGCAGCTTGTGTAACTTCTACATTACTGCAGTGACTGCAGAGAAGGGTAGTCATAACATCCAGAGAAACCAACTTTCTCCTGCTGTCAAGTCTCATTCACACAATCTCCCAGCGATGTTTGGGTGCAGAAAGTTTTTTTCTCTGGGTTTTCATCCTGTCTCTATTCTTTTTCAGGCTCTAAATATGTTCTCACATGAAACAAAGATTCCATTCTCTTCTACCAAACTACCCCTTGTCATGGCAACATCAGCCAATTTTGATAACTTACTGATCTTATAGTTATGTGCTGTCTTTCTGACCATTTTTTTCTGTAACCACTTTATTTTAAAAGACAGGCCTGGGGCCCACAGAATTTCTGTTCCATTGTGTGTGTGTTTGTGTGTCCCCTGGGATGCATGTTTCAGTTTTGAAAGGCTGAATTTCTATTCCTTCTGTTTCAAGTGTGATAGGACATGATTACCCCAAGATTAACTCCACACAGACTTAGGAATTAGATGTAGTTACTAGAATGCCCTGCTCTTGTCATGCAGGAGATGGGGTGAATGCCATACCTGTGGCTGTCCTGTTTTGGGGGTTGAGATACCACCAGGAATCTTAGGCTGTTGAACAGGGTGCTCTCTTTGGTTTTGGTACCTGTTACAGGATCAGTGGTTGACTTCTAAGCATTAAATGGTTACCAAAGCATTGATAAAATACTAATAGTTTTGAATTGCTTCCCTTTCTTTGAACCTTAGCTCTGTTGTGGTTACCTTTCTCTTCCAGTGGTTGTTCCCTACACAGCACAAAGCTGCACTACGATGTTCTTCTTTTTCAGTTCCTGGTTTGAGGTGGAACTTTGATGTTTTTCTTCATTTTATCAGTATGAGGGAAGAGTTGTAAATTAGTGCTTGGTGGAGCTGGAGCTCAAAGAGCATAAGAAATGCTCTGCTGGGTTGGACTGTTGCTGACTCCAGAAGGAGCACATGCTGGGTATGGAGATCAGCCCTCAGCCACCCTCAGCAGCCTACTCTATGCATAAGCACTCTCATCATACAGAACTATTTAGTGTTGGAACCTGTCCCTTACTTTATCTTCCCTGATGATTGTTTTGCCATGGAAGTTCATGGTTTTTACTGCCTGTGTGCAGTGGCACCAATCTCGCACTGGTTTCTGTCTGTGTTTGTCATAGTTAAAGAGTATTTTGGTGAATATCAGTCCTCCTTACCTCTTAGGAACTTATCATCATGATTTTGAAAGCCTTCATAGTTTTTACACCGCTGCTTCCTCCTCTTCCGGTTTTCTTTGGTTCTCCTTTAAATAGAAGTATGAGAATGTGGGCTCTTACCTCAGTCCATGTACTTTGTTATTGTCTTCACCAGTCTCATCCTGTAAGCTTGATTTAGTTTTGGTCTCTTCTCCCTCTTTTTTCCTGCCACTTCCTATAAATAGCTATTGGTAAATTTGAGCACTCATCCTTTCTCTGCAGCATGCAACAAGTGCTAGTCCTATTAACACGAGACAGTTCCCTTGGCATGACTGGAACTGTTCCATGAGTCTGACTGTGGTTCTATCCAGTGTACTCTTACAGAGTGATTTAATTTTCCGTGCCTGCTGCAGCATTGCCTCTTTTGAATTTTCTCTCTGGCTTTTGGTGCATTTTCAGTCAACTTCATTCATATTCTCTTTCCCCTCATCTTCCATGCTTCCCCCTCTACCCCTTTAACTGTGTTCCAGCTTTTATTCTTTTCCAGTAAGTTTATGTTTTTTCCTGATTCCTCTCCCGGGACAGATTGTTATGCTACCTCTTAGTCTCCATCTCAGGCATGTGTTTTTATTCTGCCAAGGATTATCTTTTTGTTGTTTGGAGACATTTGGCTGGTTGGTTTTTCCTCAGGTTCTGCTGCTACTGCTGTGCTCTTCATCTGGCCCTCTTACTTATTTATGCTCCTTTTCCTGTTATGATGGTTTTTAGTGTAAACTGTCTATTCTGGAGTTTCTGTGAAAGCAGCTGTGGGAATTACTGAAGTTCAGTGTGATGTATTTTAGGGTTTTTTTCCCCTAGATTTGCCTTGTTTTGGGAAACGTTTGTCATTCTCAATTGCATGCTTTATTCGAGGTAGGGATGAATGGGAGCAGTAAGCCTTCAGCAGTGTTCTAAGTTGGTTCTTTGGGGAAAGAACTGAAGGCCAGTGCCTATGGGGTTTTGAGGATGTTTTTGCTTTGTGTTTTTGTTTTCCATTTTTTGTTTTGGTGTTGTGCACTGAGTAGTACAGGAAGACCAAAAAAAACTACTTTGGTGCATTTAAATATGTGAAAATAATTTTATTCTGTAATTTAGCTCTGCAACATGGTGAGTTCATCTTGACATTTCTCCCTCGATGTACACACATGTGTCCACCAGGGAGCAACACATGTTTCCTTTAAAGTGAACGTCTGTAAAGCACAAGCTATGTAAGATTTCATTCTCGCATTTTCCCTTGTGATTCTGGGACAACTTTGTTGACAGCCATTGTTTTGCAGCTGGCACATTTTGTGGCTGGGCTGAAAAACAAGCAAAAGCAGGACAATTGCTTTTCAGAGTTTCCCCTACTCTGTGATTTATCAATGGGTTTTTGAGGCATTTGCAGTCTGCCTTGGCAGCTGGAAGATCCTAATGGTTAATGAATGTGTTTATTCTTACTGCTGCTGAGAAGTGCATTGCCAGCATGCATTTGGTACATGAATAGCTTTTGTTCTTGCTCTAAAAGAATAACCATGGTGGTGAAGTTTTCTTTTATTTTCTGTTTAATGTAAAAATTGTAAGTATAGGTGCATTTATCTACATTTCCATACTGTTCATTTAAAGAAAGTTCATTTAGGTTTATGAGATAATGCACAGTGGGGTCTTAGTAGCTTAATGGACACTCATCATCAAGATCTGTTTCAGCTTTTATACCCATCAGGAATGTGTGTGTGGGATAGAACCAAAGCAGGAAGACTTTAACCTGGTAAACAAGGACATTCCTCCCACTGGAACTGCACTTTCCAATGGTTTCATCTTTGACATTCCCAACTTCATCCCAGTCTTTAACTGGCATGTTTGGCTAAGCCAAAAGAGGTTGGCATGGAGTCTTTTATTTTCCCTTGGCAGGCTGGATTTTGTGCAGTGTTTTCCATGTTCAGAGGCAGAAGAATCACTCCTTAAACAACTTTGTTTAAAGGTGTGGCAGGACTTGCAGTTCCAAAATCATGTCATGCCAAGTCATCACAGAAGCTGCCACAGCTTTTTGGGGAGTCAGTTTAAGGTATGAGACAGCTTTCTTGTTGAAAAGTGTTTCTTCCAGCAATTTGGCTTTGCAGCCAGCAGTGAGATGTGTAAGGATGCTGAGGCTGTCTTTCCCTTTGGGCAAGTCAGTGAGTTGGCAACACATTTGGTTTTTATTAGAAGTAATTTTCTTTACCCTAGAAACTAATCGCTCACTTGACATTGAAACATCCATAGTGTGTGTACAGTCCTGAGTTCAGCAGTAGTGTTTGGAAGACTTCAGTATAGTTATCCACATTCTGGGCAGCCAAGAACTGAGATGGCATAGGAATGTGGTGAAGTTCTATACAGGTATATGTTGTTCAGAGTAACTGTTAAACAAGACTCAAGAAATATTTTTAATTCTGAACCAAAGTTTATACTTAATGACTGTGTCTGTATGGGCCTACAGAGCTCAAATAATGCATGACTACAGGCTATGTTTTTCTCTTCAGTACATGAGCAGTCTAATTGTGGGGTTGAAGTTTTTCTCCCCCTCTGCTTTTCATTTTTATGTTTAATTGTTCACAATAGTAGTGACTAATTGACTCCATTCCATCATTATCTAAATGGATAGAAAGCATGGGGGAAATGAGGCTGTTGGGCTGCTTCAAGGAGGAGATACCTGCTGGAAAAACGTTTAAAGACCACCTTTCTTGCTTCCATGCCTGGAGTATGGTTAGTCTTCTGGGTCTGCTTAGGAAGGATATTCCTGATGGCCTTTTGGCTGCTTGTTGAGCTAGATTAGGTGTCACAAAGATGCAAAATCAGCAGTCAGGATGCACTAGTATTTAGCATGGAATAGCCTCAACTTGATGAACTTCGCTTTCCTGTGTCCCATGTGGCTAGACGCCCTTTTCTGCAGGGAACCTTCCTTTGTACCTCAGCTTGTAATGCCAGCACTGGCACTGACCCTTTGCAGGCATCGTGTGCTTTTCATTGTTTGGAGTTATTTACTCACTGGCTGTTCTCAAAGATTTAAAGCAGAGAAACTTAAACACTTCTAGTGAGCTGAGAGCCAAGGGTGAGTGTAATGTGTGTGGGAAATGGGGAAACGGGACAGGACTGAAAACCAAGGAGAGGAGTAGGTGGTTCCATGAAGTAAAGTAACAGAGTTCTTCATTCTTCCTGCTTTCTCCAGAGAATTTCCTTGTTTCTCTTATCTGTTTTTGTTCCTGTCCTCTTATCTGCTTCTCTTTTCCTCAGCTGCCTGTGACAAGGTACGATGTTGTAGTTCTGTAAAAGGGTGTTGAGGCCGCCCCTTTCTGGCAGCTGCGGGGGGTTGATGCAGTGCAGCCTTCTGGAAGCTGGTCAGGGTTGGGTGGCTGATACAACCCGATGATCAAAGCTTGTGTTTTGAAGGTTGCCAAGCAGCCCAACACTTCTCTGGGGTCACAAGGAGAGTGGAGCTGTTCTGCTGCACACACCACTTCTGTACAGTGATGGTTTCCCTTCCTTGGGGCAGGAACTTCAGGGTAGCAAGGCTGCTCTGTGCTTGCTCCTTGCAAGGTGTTGACCTCCATCAGAACCACAGCTCTCTGCTCTGGGAACCATCCTGTCTCTGGGTAGCTGTCATAGGTTTCTATAGCTGAATTTTAGTAGAAGGGGGCCTTCCAGGATGGTTTCTCTTAGAAGCTGCCAGAAGCTTCCCCTGTCCTGTGTGAAGCCAGTGACAGGGAGGTCCAGGAGAGACTTCCTGCTGGTGGCCAAAGTTGAGCCAATGAAGAATCACAGTCGTGCCTCTGTGATAACATATTTAAGAATTTGAGTGTTGCACAGTTGGAAGTTCCAGCCATGAAATAACAACGCAGAGAGAGACCAAGGTCGGAGGAGGAGAAGGAGGGACCCCACGCTGGAGCAGGGGAAGGGGGAAGGATGCAAAGCTTGTCTCCCTGTCCCCCACTGCAGCCCGTGGAGATCCATCAGGGTGCACAGATCCCCCTGCAGCCCCTGGAGGAGCAGGTGGATGCAGAAGGAGCTGTTGCCCTGTGGGAGGCACAGGATGGAGCGAGATCCTGGAAGAGACTCATGGCCATGACTCATGGAGAAGGAGCCCCACCTGGAGCAGGTTTTTCCCCAGGTGGAAGTGTTGCCCGGGGTGTGGACTCACGTTGGAGAAGTCTATCAAGGACTTTCCCCCGTGGGAGGGACCCCACGGGAGCAGGGGAAGGACTCAGAGCTGTGGCCCCCCTGCAGCCCGTGGGCAGGACCGTGGTGGAGCAGCTGTGCCCCTACAGCCCACGGAGCCCATCGGGGTGCAGAGACCCCCCTGCACCCCATGGAGTGACCCACAGGACAAGAGCAATGGCAGCAACAACAACCACCTGCAAACCCCCATTCCCTGCTCCCTCCAACTGCTGGGAAGAGGGAGGAGTGGGAGGTGAAAAGTGCTTTTAAGACTGATTTCTTTCTCACTTTTTACGCTTATTACTTTTAGTTTTAGTTCTTATCTTGTTAGTAATAAATTTAAGTATTTAGCCACTCTGAGTTTGTTTTGCCATTATCTCTCAGCTGGTTTTTTACCTTTTCACCTTTTCCTTTCCCTCTGGGAAAGGAGCGGTCTGGAGGTTTGGGTGGACACCGGGTGGAAACCACCACAGTACCTTTCTTGTGGTCTTTCTTGTCATGCCTTGTGCATTCAGGGATGTCCCCTGAGCACAGCCCTGGTTCGTGGCAGGGCTGGGTTTACAAGCAGTTCTTCTGCTCCATGTACAGCAAAGGACTGGAAGCGAGAAACCAGCTGCCCAAGTGTCCTGTGGGGTCTGGGGGCTCGGGCAATGGGGCAGTTCTTGCACTAGGTGGCACTGTGAGCTGCCAGCAGGTGTGGGCAACCTGCAGTGCTTTGCCTTGGGAAGGGAGCACACCAACAGCGCACCATAGCGCCCGGGGCGGGGGGGGGGGTTGGACCACAATTCAGACAGGCGTGAACTATGTCTTTCCTTGCAACGTAATGTTCCTTGCAATGACCATACCGATAATCTGTTTCTGTTGTGTTCCTAAAATCTCTTGCAGATCCCAGCCTTTGAGATTTGAGAGTTTGTTTTCTCTAAGCATGTGTTTTGTATATGTTTTGGAGTTTTCTTTGTTTACAGTCAGCCGCCACCCACCCCACGTCTTTGTCCCTTCTCTCTGTTCAAGGTTCATTCTCTGAATTTATCACTACTTTTTATGTGAAGTTGTTGCTAAAGGTGCTCCTTCTTTGTAGGTCTAGCTAGGTTTTTCTTTTCTACAGTAAGGTACATCTATTCAGTAGAGTATTCAGTACAGTACCTGTAAACAGGTGAAACCCAAAAGCCTGGGAGGGAATAGAGTTTGACAGATGAGTATCTCTATGTGACCATGTCGCTTGAAAGGAGATCTTCAAATCTGTCTGCCTCTGGCTCATGTTGAACTTGATTTGAGTGAGGCTGAACTGCTTGTTCATGAGGTGCTGACACAGTTCCACCCATCCAGACAGCACTGACAGCTACGTATGTTTGATGCTGTATAGGAAGGGAGCTAATGTACTGCATGGCTGTGTGAGGGCAAGATGAAAGTGACAGTGGGTGACAGCACCCTACACCATGCCTTATGATCTCTGTGATGGTCTGTGCACAGAGGGAGAGTGGCAGTCCTTGCAGAGATGTGCTGCTTCCATACAGTCAGCTGTTTTAGACCTCTCACTCCATTTTCTGTTTGATCAACTCCTTGCCCACTTGACAGCAGAGGACTGATGTAAGTGTGCATCTGAAAATAATCCAAGTTTACTCTTATCCTCACGTGCACATGGTTGTCCTAAAAATTATGAAAAAAACCCAAAACAAAGAGGGGGGTAGGGTGGTGGGGAGGTGGAAAGAAAAATCCACCCTCCCACCCTTGCTTCAATTGTCACAATGAAAGATTAATTTATTATGTTTAGTGCATTTTGTATGGATAGAGGTGTGGCTAGAAGAAAGGGGACTGATGAAATAGTCCAAGGCAGCCAGATCAGCAAGTATGATAAAAATTCCTCTAAGGCAATATAAGCAAGCTGAAACAATCACTGAAACTTCAGTGGGTGTCCTAAGTTGGGAGGGAGTTGCTGGAGAGGTTTAAGATGTCCAGAAAAGGAGAAATACACCAGCCAATAAAATGCCAATGTATGAAAATATATGGAACCAGCTGGTAAGTAATCCATTAGTAACTACCCAAAGGGATACTGAAAGTAGGAAGAAAATATGCAGGAGAGCTCTCAACGGGAGTGCTCTGCCTGTTCTGCATCTTTATGGAAATAGAAGATCTGAAAGTGAAACAACAAATTCATCTGGACAAATGTCTGAAAGAATTTGCTTTAATCTCATTTAGAACAAACAGCATGGGAAGGAATAATATTGAAAACTCCTGCAAAGCAGATGGAGCATGTTCTGAGCAAGAGGGCATGGAGTAGTAGATTTTTGCAACAAAATAAGTGTGGTGGGGTGTTGGTGCACTTAAGCTAAAAAGATAGCAAAGTAGTGGAACATCTTACTTGCAAAAATTACATGAAAAAAGTTAACAAATGTTATTTTAAAAATATATAATTATTTGTAAGAAATACTGAAAGCTATAGAGTTCTGAAGAGCCTCAGCAAATCTTATTTTCTAACTTTTCTTTCAAAAGCAGAACCTGGAATGACCTATGCTTTAGTAAGAACCATGAGTTCATGATTCATTTAGCTATTTAAGTTAGATGTAATTTGCTTATAGAGATATGTTTGCTGAGGATATCCAGAAAACTGCAAGGTTAAAATTGCTTAGACTACAAAACCCAAAATCCATAGCAGCAGCTCAAAAGGATATGGTTCAGCTATATTTTGTTGTATCACTTTGTATTAAAGGTCAAGTAATTGTTTTAAGTGTATGGTGTTATATATTTAATTCAATAACATGAAGGTGCCACTTAAGACAAAAGTGCTTCTATGGCCATTGGATATAATTTAACAATAAATCACAATCACAAATGATATCTTAGTAGAAAAGTTATTTAAATTAGTGTTTATCTTTGCAATTCTAATCAGAAATAATAATAAAAACTGTGGATTGTCTACAGAAGGCAGCCAGTGTCTTCTGTAAAATGTAACTGGTGTTTGAGGATGGGGAATGGTGTTAGCCTGCATGCCATTTCATAGCAAGTGCCTGCATCTCAGACAAGGAAGGGGAGAAGAAGTGAAGGGGAAGATTGTGTAATTGGAGCACTGAGGATATTGCTGTGATTTAAATAGTGAACTGATGGTTAGTCATGAACAAGTTTAATTACCGTCTCCTGTTTCTCTAAGTAGGCAATTACATCACAGCCTGCTCTGTTTCCTGCTGGTATACAGATTTTGAGATTGCAGTAGAAGTTAATGGCCAGAGCATCATACAAAGTTGTCTTTCCAATTAGTCATTAGCGTCTTTTTCAGTTATTAGACCTTTTGAATTGCCTGGAAACAGTCAGGATTTATTATACAGTAGGGTACAAAAATTGTCTTGGTTGAATTTTATTCCACAGTAATTCTTATTTCTTTACTCCCTGGTCTTCAAGTTCTAGTGGATTTCTTTTCCACAATAAAATGGGATTTTTTGTGTGTGTGCATGTGCACATGTGAAAAGTTTTTTCCTCCTCACATTGTATTGGGAGCTTCTTTTGCATTCCATTTTTTTTGCTATTTTTTGTGATGCAACAAGCCAGTTTATTTCTCTGTACAAAATTGTGTACCTGGAACTTTATCTTTTCATTGATTAAGTCAGTGTTTCTTTTGAAATCCTAACAAAAAGGAGAAAGACACTGAAGGTTTAAGTTTTTCAAAATTTTCATTTCCTTGTTCCCAAGAAGACCATCTCAGTCAGGCTGTGTATACTCTTAAATTTTTCTCAACATTTGAATAATTTGAATTTGAATAAACATGTCAGAATAACCAACATTTCAGCCAAAAAAACTTCCCCAAAACAACCCCAACAGCAACAAAAGATCAACTCCTTATTCTTGAAACTGAGAGCAACTAGGTAATCCAAAGATAGATGAGAAAAAGTCTTTATGCATGTACACAGAAAGGTTTTTGAATGTTTAGTGGGTGTCAACGTGTGTTTTTGAGAAGAACATCCGGCTTTCCTGAACTCAGGTGGCTGCAGGCACTAAGATGGTGCTGTCAGTGAGCAAAAGGGGAGCCAGGGGAGAAGCAAGTTTTGCGGTTACAGGCTCTCATCTTTGGAAGCATGGGGAGCAGATCTTGTTTCTCTGTGTAAGTCACTAGTCCCCGGAGACGGTTGCAAGGACCCCTTAAAATGATGTGTGCAGGCTGAGCCCAGCATTGCACAGAGCTCCAGGGAAGCAGCATTGCTGCAGATGTGGGCACCTGATCCCACTAACTTGTGCAGTGAGGATTGAGGGACACTTCCACTGGTACAGCAGTTAGCAGAACAGCCTGCATCAAATACCTCCTGACAGTAATAGCAGACTCCTTGAGGCATTAAGGTACTATGTAACTTTCCCAAGTGGACTGCAGTTCTAATCTACAGGATTTTGTGAAGTATATAAGGAGAAGATTGACAGCATGAATTAATCTTTGTATCCTCTGCCCTGTTGCATAACAGAAGGGTGATGTTCTTGCAGTCTTTTGTGCTTGGGATGCTTTTGACAATGTAATTTCTGGATTAGAAATATAAAAACAGAGCTCATTTATGGTCTATAGAAAAGTATGTCTTACTTCTCTCTCTATTCCTCTCTCCCTCCTCTCCTTTAACAGCCACGAGCTCCACTAGGTGGAATTTCAGGTCCAGCAAGAATAAGTTGCTCTGAAAAAAAACTTGGTGCCTTTGTCAGGAAAAGTAGCAAGAGCAGGGCTGCTGCCAGGATGGGAAAGGCAGGATCCTTTCTGGCAGAGCCCAGTGCCTTTGTTCCCCAGCAGGACAAAGGTGCTGGCAGCAGGGGCTCCCAGTGGCTCCCCAGTGGTTGGTCACCAGATGAATGTTGTGGCTCTGTAGTTCTTCCTTACTTTGTGTGTAGAGGTTGTCATGGATGGTGGTGTTTCCTTTTGCTTCTGGCACAGAAAATGGGCAGGTTGATGCACTAAATACTTGTGAAAAAGATGCCATGGGTTGCTCTGTTTCTTAGCAAATATTTACCAATTCATTGTAGTTAATTTTATATGGCAATTAAAATTATATGTTTAGAACTATCGTGCCTGATTTGAGTATTGACATACACATAGAATTCTTCATTGTGATGTAGGCTGGAAGATAATCTGGAGATAATCCGTTCTGACTTCTACTAAAAACAGGTCTTTTAGAGTGAGTGCTCATGGTCTCGTTCACTTGAGTTTTTAGCTCTCTGTGCCCTTCTTTGAGTGCTATCCTGATAAAAATGTTTCTACCTTGAATTGGGATTTTTAGTGTTAAAACTGCTCAGCTACCTCTTGCCCTAAATTCAAAGCTCTAATTTTAATTGCAACGTTTTTGCAGTTTGTTGTTGGCTGTCGGTATCCATTTTTAAGACTGTGTGCAAACTTGATGTAGCTGTGAACATGAGGGATTGCATCACAGAATGCAGGTCAAGATAGTGTTAAGAGGTGTCCTGAAAGTTCTTGTAACCACCTTTACCAGTGTGTCTTAGGTGTGAACCGTGACACAGTTTGCTATTGCTGTCCTGGATTTCTTTTTCTTGAGAAAAATGTGCCAGCAGCAAAGACAAAAAAATAGAGTGGTACTATATTGTGGTCAAAGACCAAGCTAAAGAGATATGTAAAACTTGCATGCTGAAAACAGTCTCTGAAGTAGAACATCAGAAGTGCAAATTCCTCCATGCACTAATCCTTTCTTCATACTTGGGTTGTAGCTACCCTGTTTTAATACTCAGGGGCTCTCTATTTCCCACCCTACCACCCTTATTCTTCAATAGGTGAGTCCCTCCTTCTATAGGTCAGGCTTTTTGTCACTGAGAGCATGGCCTTGTATTTTCTCCTAGTAAATAGGCTATTTTAGGATAGTTTGTGCCAGCCATATTTTCTAAACTGATTAGAATCTAGTTGTTCTTTACATACAGGAAAATCTGGGCAATGAATAGACTGAGAGCAGCCCTGCTGAGAAGGACTTGGAGGGTCTTGTGGATGAGAGGCTGGACATGACCCAGCAATGTGCACTTGCAGCCCAGAAAACCAGTTGTGTCCTGGGCTGCGTCCAAAGCACCGTGGCAAGCAGGGTGAAGGAGGGGATTCTGCCCCTTTGCTCTGGTGACACCCCACCTGGAATTCTGCATCCAGCTCTGGGATCCCCAGCACAGGAAAGACATGGACCTGTTGGAGCAAGTCCAGAGGAGGGACACTGAGATGATTAAGAGGGATGGAGCACCTCACCTGTGAGGAAAGGCTGAGGGCACTGGGATTGTTGATAAAGAGAAGGCTTAGAGGTGACCTAATTGTGGCCTTCTAGTACTGTAAGGGAGCCTACAAGATGGAGAGTGACTTTTTTTAAGGGTCTATAGTGACTGCGCAAAGGGGAATGACTTCAAACTGAGAGTAGGTTTAGATTAGATGTTAGGAAGAACTTGTTTCCTTTGAGGGTGGTGATACACTGTGGTTTCCCTGTCTGTATAAAAGCATTTAAGGCCAGACTGGATAGAACTCTGAGCAGCCTGGTTTATTGCAAGATGTCCTTGCCCACAGTAGGGGACTTGGAACTAGATGGTCTTTAAGGTCCCTTCTAACCCAGGCCATTTTGTGAATCTACGAAACTGGCATCTTTGCTGGCTTGTATGGGTTGTACTCAACTGGAAGTAACTAACAGAGATTTTGTTCTCTCTCTTACCAGATGTGTGCAATAGTACCAACCTTCCTGAAGTTGAAATCATCAGTCTGCTGGAAGAACAGCTGCCTCATTATAAGCTAAGAGCAGATACAATCTATGGTTATGACCACGACGACTGGCTTCACACCCCTCTCATTTCCCCTGACGCGAATATTGACTTAACGACTGAGCAAATAGAGGAGACCTTGAAATACTTCCGTAAGTCAAACATTCACAGAGCCTACCGAGAAACAAATAAAACAGGGCTAGTTTTGTTACCTCCTTTGAAGTATCTGTGCAATTCTTTTAAAGTTGTGAAAAAGAGAGAACTGTTTGTGATTTAGTGCTTTGGTCTCTGAGATTGTGGGAGGTAGAAAGCAAAGGAAACATTTAATCAGGAACAGTCATTGCATTTGTAATTTGTGTGTGCACCTTTCCACATTATCCGGTACTGGTGAAACTGAAATGCTTATTTTTGCTTGTGGTCTCTGTTGCAAGAGACTGAAATTTCTTTATCTGTGCAACTTGGAAAGCTTAGGCCTCTTCCAATATCTGCTTTTTCGGAATGCATTCTCTGACACGTGGCACTGTTGTCTTGTGGCACTGTGTACCAGCATCACAGCATGACATTAAATCGTTTTTCTGCAGCTTAAGCTTCTAGAAAAGACTTGTGAAGAACCACACTCAGAGCATTTGGTTGAGGTAGTTTGTTCCTTCATTGTTTCTTTTGTACATATTTATACTATTAGACCAAAATACAGATGTGTGCCTGGAGGGAAAGTGTGTAGAATTGTGACCTTCATGGTTTTTTATTCTTTTATGATGGTGTATGGATTCATGTCTCTCTGAGTTCTTCCACTGTGTGTATGGCTGTGGCTGTGCAGTTAAAGCAATGCATCACAGTAACTACTATGCTAAAGCAACAGTAGTGGATTTCTGTGGATTATAGTAGTAGATAGACTTAGACGGACCTACAAGGCACTGTCAAATTTCAGAAGGGATGAGTTACAGAGCGCAACACGAACCTTCACTAAGATGGCTTCATTGCATTTTGAAGCACCTGGATGATTTGCTTTGTGAGGAGCAAAACTGTAAAGAAATCATGAAGGATATGAAGAAGCAAGTTTCTGACTTTCATGCTTCAACAGAGGGTATTAAGTACTTCAGGAAGTAACTTATGTGTACTCTCCACCTCCCCCCAAGTCACACAAAAACCCTGGGAAGGGTGGGGAGATAAGCTGAAGCTGATCTATGGAAACAAGTGTACTACACCACCTTGTTTTGTATCAGGTCATTATTGCTGTTATAGTGATGGCAGAAGTTGGCTTAAATAAACGTTTTGAAACATCAAGTTTCCAAAGTCTTTAGTAACCTGATTAGTTCTCTCATGAATAAAATCGTCAGTGTGGGTGGATTGTTGCAATAACCATGGGAAAGATGTTTTGTTAGTGGGGCAAGGAACACAAAAGTCTGTGTGGCCCCATCCTTACTGTGCCAGCTGAGATGCTGGTGGGCCTTGCAATGGTGTGTGACTGTTGGGGATGGATGCAAAATATGGGTTGGGTGGGGAATGTATTGAGGGCAGCCATGAGGAGAAAGACTTGGGAGCATTGGTTGACAGGTCAGTGTGATCCAGCAGTGTGCCTTTGCAGCCAAGAAAGCCAGTTGTATCCTGGGCTGCATCAAAAGAAGCGTGGCCAGCAGGTCGATGGAGGTCATTCTCCTCCTCTCCCCATCCTTGTGAGGCCCCACTCTGGAGTATGTACCCAGCTCTGGGACCCTCAGCATAGAAAGGACATGGACCTGTTGGAGCAAGCCCAGAGGAGAAGAGACAAGGGTGATCAGAGGGCTGGAGCACCTCTGCTGTGAAGAGAGGCTGAGAGAGTTGGGGATGTTCAGCCTGTAGAAGAGAAGGCTGTGGGGAAACCTTAGAGCACCTTTCAGTACCTAAAGGGGCTACAGAAAAGCCAGAGGGTCTTTTTACCAGGGTTTTTAGTGATAGGACAAGAGGAAATAAGTTTAAAGTGACAGAGGGTAGGTTTAGATTCATTACATGGAAGAAATTCTTTACTGTGAGGGTGGGGAAACGCTGGAACAGGTTGCTCACAGAAGCTGTGGATGTCTCATCCCTAGAAGTGTTCAAAGCCAGCTTGGATGGGGCATTGAGCAATCTGGTCTAAGGGAAGGTTCCCTGCCTATGACAAGTGGTTGGAACTAGGTGATCTTAAAGATCTTTTCCAACCCAGACCCTTCTTATGATTGTCTGAAAGTGAAGCTGTGTAGAACAGAGGAATTGGATAGCAGAGGCTGCCTGGAACTGTGAGTACTTGAATGATTTTATCCAACATTTTTATTTTAGCTAACAAGCATAATGACTGCAACTTTACCATGCTGCTGTGGCTTTATAGTTCATCCAGTCAGCTGGCTTGAATGAAAAAAAAAAATTGAGTGTAATTTGTGCCATAACATATGTTATTGGGAAATAACTGCTTAAAGAAGAGAAGCTAAGCAAGGAGATCTCTGATAAAGAAAAGTTTATTCCTTACTGCTTGTGGGCAGACACTTTTGTATAGGTAATAATTAAGAAGTTTAATCAAATTTGGAGAAAGCCTTAGGCTGTTAACGCTGGAATCTGAGATCTCTGACTTTACCTTTGTTCAGTTATTGTGCACAAGTCATAGATTGTGTTATGTACATGAGAGTGCAAAATCAAAATACATTGACATGTTTGGAAATTGTGTTGTTTGTAAACATTGGTTTATGACAAAATTAACTATGAAAGTAAAAACAGTATTTTAAGCTAGTTGGCAGAAAAGCCCTGTGAATTGTACCATCATCACTTTAGAGAGTGTTTTCCAGGGTGTGGCTGCTTGCACAATGATTCATTTTCAGTGCTGCAATTAAGCCACTCCTCCTGTACCTGTTATGTTTGTTTTACAAACCTCGATGAGGGTGTGAACAAATACTGTAACTTGTCTCTTGGAAAGTCTGGTTCCTGAATGACTTAGGAAAAATGTCCTTGCGGTTACTGCACTAACATTGAGATTGATGTTGGTTTATAACGTCTTGGTGGAAATATGATGAGTTTTCCCTCTGTGTTGATCCATACAGGGTA
Source organism: Formicarius rufipectus (assembly GCA_013399695.1). NCBI lineage: Eukaryota > Metazoa > Chordata > Aves > Passeriformes > Formicariidae > Formicarius > Formicarius rufipectus. The sequence goes on along the minus strand of VXAU01000979.1, from coordinate 705,309 downwards.
AGAGTTAACAATGTGACTTATCACAGCAGGTCTTTCTGCATTGATGTGGTGTTTTAGTTTTGAGATCCTCAGTCCAATTCCTGAGCACAGGAGTTGGCAGTCACAGAATCTGCTGGGCTTTTTCAATCAAGAGGATGGACACAAGACTGCTTAGACCTCCTTCTTAATTAATTTTGAAGATATTGGGAGAAAAATGGGCAGTTAAGTATACAAATATTTTAATTTATTTACCGCTTTTTTTTCGGGTTGGAATTGAGCTATAACCCAGGACAGGTGATGCAGAGGATTAGTTTTTAAATTTTAATTAGCATTTGGGAGGAACTATATAGTATTATGCCTACAGCTGTTCTTTTACATTCCAGCACTCCAAACCAAATCTTTGTCATTATTTCCTTCATATACTTCAGACAGAAGACTGACCCAGTCCCTACCAAATGAACAAAATAATCTGATCTTACCTTAAAGCATAATCAGATAAATCAAACATCATCTGACCAGTCTCACTAAACTCTTGAGCAGACTGCCTTTTAAGTCAGCCTAAAATGTGGGGCATGAATGTATGACAGAGCACAGTGATGTTCCATCTCCCTTCCTCCCCAGTAGGGGAAGTTGAGCACAGCTTTACCTGGTGGCTGGGCAGGGGTCTGTGTAAGAGCCAGGCCTAGAACACAGCTCTCTGACCATCTGAGCCAGTGAACAGGCACGGCAGTTTGCCCAAGAGTCTGGGTTTTGCTTTGGCAACCTGTGGGCACAGGACACATCTGGGAACTCTGACGATCAGAGGGTGCCTGGTAGGGGCAAGGTAAGAGGGTGCCACAGGGCTGTGGCCCTGAGGAATCTCTAGTGGCTTCTGAGGAGCTGTCAGCTGCCCTTGACCCCTGGGTGCCCTGAGTCACCTTTGGAGTTGCTGCTCGTTAAGGCTGGGTAACATCATCTTAGGTGGTGCTTGAGAGAGAACCCTCTGTAGAGGGCAGGTCTGGAGCACAGCTCTGCCAGCAGAGGCTGCAGATTGTGTGGAAGGGTGCAAAGAAGGTCCTTACCTGAGTTCAGAATAGCCTAAACCTTCAGCTGGGGTGGCAGTGTCCTACAGGGTGCATTCTCCAGGTTTTGGAGCACCTGTCCCTGCCAGGGCAGAGGCTTCAACCCAGGCAGAACTTCACATGGGGGATGTAGCCTTGCAGGTTCCAAGGTGCTGGGAGTTCCCTGAGGTAGGGAGAGGTGTCCCTGTCTACAGCTGGTGTGCTGCTGCTGAAGAGCTGTCACTGAGTGAAGCTGGGAGGATGTCACCAGGCTGCACAGCATCAAGGGAGGGTGAGACAGACAGGATCCAGGAGGAGTGGCTGAGACATCAGAGGATTGTGCTCCCATTCAGAGGGACCTTGGCAGGCTGGAGAGATGAGTCAAGAGCCGCCCTGTGCAATTCAGCAGAGGGAAGTGCAAAGTCCTGCAGCTGGAGGGACACAACCCCACGCACCAGTACAAGCTGGGTCCCACTGTTGGAATGCAGCCTTGCAGGAAAGGACCTGGAACACCCTGGTGGACTCAACACTGACCATGAGCCAGCTCTGCACCCTTGCTGAAAAGAAGGCTAGTGGCATCCTAAGCTGTTGCCAGCAGTTGAGAGTTTATCCTTCCCTCTGTACCCCACATTGGCAAGGCTGCACCTGGAGTGCTTGCTCCAGTTGTGGGGGCCCTTATTCTGTATTCCTTCAGTGTCAGGCATTCCTTTCCTCTCCCAGGAAGCTGCAATCATGACTCTCAGTGGGTTTTTTTCTTCCTTGTTAGAAAAATCAGTCATAACCATGCTGCTGTAATTTTTTTGTCTATCCAATCAAGCATGGTATTAAGCTCAGCTTCATTTTACAAATGGTTTTGCTGTCTCCAGGAAAAGTATAACCAACAAAAAAATGGAGGTTGTAAATTTACATTATTTCCACGTGGTGGACTGTTTGCAAAATTTGATTCTTTAAAGCTTTATTTTCTTCTTTCTTAATCCTAGACAGAGGTATATTCTCTTAAATGTCTGACTCTTGCTGTTACAGTCTCATTTAGTGTTTAGATATGCCCGGTAATACCTTAATTAAACTACACAGCTGGTTTTGCAGGAAGGTTGCCAAAGACAACATCAGTTTTGATTTTATATAAATGCAAAAATAGAACTCTCCAGTAATTATTGGAGAAGGGAGAAATAATCCTTTCATGTGGAAAATAGCTTTTTGTCATTAAGTACTTTAATTTCATCTGACTGCCCCTGTCTCACGTTAAATCACTCTGTTTCAGTGGGAGAACATTTAGACCCTTCCCTGCATTGGGGGAGATTTTTGCTTGTGTCAGGTGAGGTTGGTGTGCCCTTGTGGTGTGCAGAAGCAACTGGCTCTGTCCCATCTGTAGGAAGCTCCTGTATCATTTTGAAGCCTTGCATATTCATCCCATTTTGGCAAAGGAGAGTCAATAAATCTGAAACACCCATTTTTCTAAATACCAATTCTAAAAGCTAACAGTGCTCTGAGTTCTACTCTTTTCAGGTTAAGCAAGACTTCTTGCTAAGCAAAATACTGCCCTAGAAGAGATCATTGTCCTAAGTTGCAGAGTTGGTTGCTAAGTGTGCAGTCACAGGATGACTCCTGTTCAGTGTTCTTTAAGAAGGTGAAACACCAGAAACTCTTCACTTCAGTAAATGAGATTCAGATTTAGAAATAAGTGTGTCAGCCCATCCTTGAAGATCAATTGGGCTTTTAAATAAGCTTGCTTTCCTTTTTAATGTTCTTTAATAACTTCTTTTTTCTTTTTTTTTCTTTTTTTTTTAAGTCAGTTTAAAAAATGTCAGTTTGCAAAGTATGTGGCAACTGTGGCCAATATGCCGTTTTGCAGTGGTGGCCTGGACAGCTGCTGCTCTGATAGAAGGGGTTCCAGATGATGTTAATGGGATGGGCAACTTTATTCTGAGTGGTGGCGCCTGTGTTGGCGACAGCAGAAAATGATGATGCCATCTGAACATCCTGGTGGGAACCTGTGGCCAGGAGAAGACCTGTGACCCACAGTTAGTCCAATGGGAGATGATACACTGCTGCAGCTGCTGTGGAGATAATTCCATCCAACTCCAGAGTTCTGTTTCAGAGGATCCTCCTGGAATTGGGGGAGGTTTGGAAAAGAAAGCTGAGAATGACTAAGCATGGGAGCTCGGGATTTAGAGGGAAATACTGGGTAATGGCATACCTTTGATGCTTTATTTGCTCCTGCTTTGTACCTCAGGAGCACAGTTCACTACCAGTCTTTGAGAGTGCTGCGGTGGGGTAGTTAAAATTGTCTTTGCCAAAAGTTTACTTCAGACGAGGAAAGGGGTTTGTTTGGGTTTTACTACCTGGCTAATTTTAGGCAGATCAGTTAAGTGTTGACCTCTGGCATGGATTCATTTCAGCTAAAAGGAAAGAGAGGGCTCAGGAGCTTTTTAAGCCATCTTTTCTGCCTTTGTTATACCCCTTCGTAATGACAAACTTAAGGAACGCTCAATCTAGCTGTTCACAGTTGGCTATTGGGATTCCTTATTTTCCTATTATATTGTTTTATTTATTTTTCTATTATATTCCTTATATTCCTATTTTTTGCCCTGTGGAGAACAAATAAAAGGGGAGGGGTTTAACTCAGGTGTGAACATAATAAGACAAAATATGGCAGCTGGAAGGGAATGATGAATGAATGTGAGTAACTGCATTTAGCTTTGGAACAGGAAAAAGCAAGTCCCTTGTATTATGGAGACTTGAATACACGTAAGTTCAATGTTTGTAGAATCAGTCCACCAGAAAAATGTACTGTTTGGATAACTTTTGCGTAAGTTGAATCTGATACACCACTGTAGGAAGGAAAAGTAGGGCTGCAAAGGTTGAAAGTAGATTCTGCAAGCGTACAGCTGCTTTGTTAGCTTGGTCAGATATTCCCATTCAACTTGACAAGACTTCCAGCTTTACAGAGCTACACTTTCTCATATAATTGAAGGGCTGCTTGTGAGTGAACACCTGGATGTATAGTATTCTGACTGCCCAGGGTTTCTGTCTTCATGCTGGGAAGATAATACACTTATCCTGTATTTCCAAGTCTCTTGAGTTCTGAAATCATTTGGCCACACAAGTGATTTTCTCCACAGAAAAATAATGCCTACCTGGATTACATCAGTATGTTTCCAACCAGATCTGTAGAAAAATATCAATAAAACAAACAAAAGCCCTAAACCCCTACCTTGAACTATTTTTATCCTATCTCATTGAACAGGAGTGTGTGTGCAGCAGGGAGGACAGTGAGAAGAAAATTCTAGCATGTTGAAGATTTCCTTTGTTTAAAATGTCAGCAAATAAACAGGAGAGTGTCCCTGCAGCAATTTAAGCTGGTAGCCAATGTTCATTCTTTCTATTTTAAATGCTTATTTAATAGCATTACCAGACTGAAATTACCTTTTGGACAAAAATAATACAAGTGGAACAAATAGCTTTATATGCAGAGCAATTGAGCTGATGTTGCCATAGGAACCTTTATTTTTCTCTGCCAGTATTTTAACAGTGTGGCCTTAATTGCATTTAATAGCATATCTAGTTTTTTCCTTGTAAGTATGCATCACTGAAAGTCTGCAAGACTCAAAGTTACTGCAGTGATCATTTCTTACACCAGTAAAGCTGAAATACTGATGTGGTCATGAAACCAATGCATTTTCCTCTGCACAGCTTGACCCTCCCTTACCTATTTCTATTGCAGTAAAGCAAAGCGGTGCCAGTCAGGGCACAGAATAAGTGATAACAACCTAGAAGAGGCACGAGTGAGGGTAGACTTAGTAGAAATCTGCAACATCTGAGTGATTGGAAAGGAGAGAGAAACTGAGTGTTTGGATTTCCAGAGCTGGAAGCATCAGAGTAAGTTCGTAAAAGTGAGTTGCAAAGGAAAAGGTGAGGGTTTCGTCTGTCGTAGCAGTGGATGTGTGGAACTCCTGGCGGGAGGGTGTTGGAAGTGTTAAAAGTGTACATAGGCTCAAGAATAGGCAGGATAAGATGTTCAAGGATTGCTGAAAGTAGCAGTAGCTGTATCTGTCAAAGGCTGTCTCTGAAGCTGGAAGAAACTGGAGTTTGGGAGGGCAGTTGGGGGAGGTGTTGGATGGTTCCCTGTCACTTGTTCATGGCTGTTGTTGTGGATTGAGCCTTTGACCAGACAGACACCCCCTTGGTCTGACCCAGTATGGCCTCCTGGCTTATGTTATTAACACAAGTCACAGCCTAATCTGTCCCAATGCTTCTGCTGGTGTCTGCAAAGAAACAGAGTTTCTTGACAAGGGGGAGGAATGGGTGAAGAACATGTGCTGGTTATGAAGAGAATGGATATCAATGGCTTTGGTAACTCTACCTACACATATTCATGCATGCTTTTTGAATTGTTGTGTTTGATGATCAAGTGCCATCTGGTCCTCAAACAGGTTCTCTTCTAATAACTTAAATGCTGTTTTATTGAGGGCTGCAAAAGTATTTTCTTTCATTTCCAAAACGCTGAACACAAACATTAAGCTATTCTGTGTGAGGACCTTCAGTGTTTTTAGGAATGAAGGAACAAAAATTTGGCCTAACCTCTTCTTTTCAGCTATGAAACTTAGATGGTTGGGGGGAAAAAAGAAGGTTCAGTGGTTCATGGAGAGGTAAAATATAGAAATAGATTTTTTTTTCTTTTTTTTTTTTTTTTTTTTTTCAAGGAGAAATGTATCTCTGTCCTGACTTTGCTGATTCTTTTTTTTTGTTTGTTTGATTTTTTTTTTTTTTGACATTTTGCGATAGGAGGCTGTAAAAAGGATTCTACTATATCAGACCAGCATAGTGTAACAAGGCAGTAACATAGTTTAATTTTCCATGGGGAAGGCAGACTTTTATCAAACTGTGTGGAGGAGAGTAGTAATGGACTAGGTATTCATTATTAATGTACTGCATGTCCCCAGTGAATGGCAACAGCGCGATGCTGTTGTTCCCTGACCAGTAGCAATGAGTTGTATCATCTTTCTGAGCAAGGATCTTTGTTTCCAGTATGGAGGGCTCCTTCTAGTCTGGAAAACCAGAGACAGCAAAATGCATTTTCTTCATCTCTGCATTGCTTCTGGAGCCAGCTCGTCTCCATGGCAACACGTTAGCCCGAAAGAGCCGTGGAGCCCGGGGAGGGAAGGGCTGAGTTGGGAGCAGCGGGCGGTGTGTGTGTCCCCAACGTCAGCGCATCAGCCTTTTCATAGGAGCATTTCGGCAACACCCATCCAAGGCTCCTGTGCCGAGCTGCTTTATCGCAGGAGCCGCCCGGGCATCTGCTTCCTTTCTGCATCCCTTTTCTAGTTTCTATTTTTTTTTAATTTTTTTTTTTTTTCCCCCAAACACACTCTCGACCAAACCCCTGCGTTTATTTCAGTTGTGGCCGCAGTGAAGATGTGCAGCTCGTTTTCAGCTCGCCAAGAGCTGCCCCGAGCTCTGGCGTTCTGCAAAGGCAGGAAGGCACGGCTGCGTTTCACTTGACCTTAGCAGCGAAGTGAAAGCTCGTGTATGTCGCTGAAGGATCCTGACTATGCAGAAATTCATTGAAGCAGATTATTATGAACTGGACTGGTATTATGAAGAATGTACGGACGGTAAATATTTCTTTCTAGTCTCTTGTTGCGGCATTTGGAGCTTGTGAGCATCGTTATGGAAAAGGAAGCACCTTGAGAGAGGCAGCGCCCCGGTGTAGCAGCGATGTCTGCCTCTCTCTTGCACCTCAGCATCTCTTTGAGCTTGCTTGCCTTTGAAGGGAGTGGCAGAGGAGCCTGTGCACTGTGTGAACAGTCTTTGGGCAGGGGAAGGAATATTTGCAAAGCTGACTGTATGTATAATAACTGAGCTGTATTTAAATGCCCTGACGGTTTCAGATTTTAAGTCTCTACTTTTAATGCATTACCAATAACCTTATAATGTGTTCATAGGCAGTGCATGTTTTCTCTCTTGTTTTTTGTCTGAGACAGACATTAAAGACTGCAGATTCTTAAAAGCATGGAGGTTAACTTTTGAAATTGGAAGAATTATAAACTCTGGCAAGCATTATCTCTTGGGCCTCTTGCAATTTTTATGTAATGTTTGCTGGGGTGATTATTTCTTTATCAGAGAACTGAATGTTTTCACCAGGCTTCTGATAGAAGGCACACAAGAAGGGATGAGGAGTGGGTAAAACTGTATTCTCTGCAGCATGGAAAAATCAGGATTCCTCATTGATGGCACTCTGAAACAAAATGCAGCCTTTAGGAATGCAGTGGTGGTATATGGATTTTATTCTGGTTGGAGAGCTTAGCTTAAACAAGGCAAGTCGAAGATCACAGTAAGGCAAAGAACAGAAAGTAGAAAGGAGTATAGGCCCAGGGGTTGATATATGTATGTAACACACAAAGATATGTCATAAATATTTCAAAAATATTTCCATGATAGTGCGTTGATAGCAATATCAGAGGGAACATGAAGTGTAAAGATAAGGATGACAAAATTTGAATGAGTTTTTATGGGGTTTTGACTGGCATGTGCCTCCTTTTTTTTCCTCAGTACTAGATGTTGAAACTGAATGCAATATCAGAAGCTTGTTAACCTTGAACTTCTTTGGTTGACTACTCCTGTCCAAGTGTTCAAAGAGAAAAGGTGCATATTTATGTGAGAGATCTGACCACTTTAAATTGGATTGAATCCATTATGTAACCTTTATCCTCTAGGTTTAACCCTCGTAAATACTGTAGCATCTGATTAATCCACGTGATGTAACAGGCTGAGTCGGCCTGGTTTTGGAAGCTTAAGAGACAAACCAGTTGTACTGTCAGTGGAAGCTGTAGCTGATTTTTTTTCCCCACAGGTAGTTGGGGTTTTTATGGGTCTTTGTCTGGGTGGTCCAAGTGTCATTGATGTGGAAGCGTGGCATGCCTGAACGTCTGAGCTGAGAGCTGGGCTGCTCATCGATTTTGTCTTAAGGTGTGTGAAACTGGAGGAACTGGGGGAGTTCCACAGCGGTGGGATAAGCAACAGGTCTTGGGCTGACATTTAAATACCTTGTGGGATCAGGACCTCAGGAGCTCTGTAGTGGTTGGTCTGGTTTTGGGCTTACAGATTTTCCTGTGAGCCCCAGCCCAGAATATTTCTTCCACCAGTTGAGATCTACAGAGAGTCAGCTCGAGTGGTTGCTGGATGTCTGCTTGAGGTGTGTGGGAAATTCTCTCTCGAGAGAAAGCAGGGTTTAATGCCTGAGAGGGAAATACCTCTCCAGCAGGTAAGGCATAATGCTTTTTTACATTGTTCTATTCGTATTGTTTTTTAATGAAAAGAATAGTTTTACATGATGGGGCATGGTGCTGTCGGTCCTCTCGCAGGGTTCATAGAATTTCATTTTCATTTAACTTTCTTTTGCTTCTGCCACTTCAAGGTGCTTAAGAGAAGGATTTGAGAGGCACAGTGGAACACAGAGTCTTTGGCTTTCGATACTGGCATATTAATTTGGATTTAAAGTAGTATTGGCATTTACCATTGATGAAGAAAGCTGTTTTAATCATGGCAGGTGACAAAAGGCATCTTTATAGTAAAAAAAGAGCTTTTTCAAAATCTTTAGGCTCACGGCATATTATGAGAGATGCCTGTCTCTTGATGGGTTTTTGGTTTTTCTGCCATGTATTTATTCATACCAGAGTCATTTTCCTGAGGTTCTTTTTTTCATTAAGTAGAGCGAGATAGACAGTTGCAGCTCAGCTGACCTGTTTTGAATATCTATTTTAAGACAAATCGAAGCATAGTTAGAGAGCCAATTTCACTGCTATACATGGACTCTGAAGCTCAGATGTATGTGAGCAGTCAATTGTGGATCCCTCCCAGTTCACCCTTTTTGGTAAATATATCGTTGAAAAACAGTGGATGGTGCATTAAAACTAACAGAAACCATCACAAGATAATATCCTACAGATTTATTTCTCTGATGAAATTGTTCATACAATCATTGTCAGAGTGGGACTCACGGATTTGCATTTAAAAGACATGACTTCATTTGATTTCTTTTATATAATAATTGTCTCATTCTTCAAAGGAAAAAACAGTCTAAACTTACATCAGGATATAAGGTTTTAATGCTATTATTTAACTTAATAGGTAATACAGTGACTCAGTATTACCTCAGATGGAAGGCATTTCTGTAATGACTGACATAGTAATGATGACTTCAACTTGCATTTGATGGTAGTCATTTTTTTTAAAATGCCTTGCAAAAGCAAATGAAAAAAGTGCTCCAAATTTACAATTTATAAATCTTTACAGAGACTTTATAGGGTTGGATTAATTAATTAATTCTTTTACATAAGACCCTTTGCAGAGTTTATTTTTGGTAGGAGTAATTGGCAGTAGACAATAAAATTGAATTTGAATCACTGGTAATAACTAACATTACAATAAACTGAAACTTCTATGAATATTCTACTGTACTTTTTAGATACATTTTCAAATATAATGTTTTAGAATGTCAGTGACAGTTGTCTCTTTACTTGACATTAGCAAAATACGTTGTGTAGGTGGACTGGGGAGAGGGAAAGAGCTGGGTGTGTGCTTGAGTAGGAAAGTAGCTGTTTCCATACCAGACTTTGACAGAACCAACAATAGAGGAAAAGGTGGAACTTTTGTAAACTCTTACACAGAAGAGAACAATATAAAAGTATAAAGGTTCATTTAGGTGGATTTTTAAGAGAAAAACAAATACATTCTTAAAAAACTGGCATGCAACACAACTTGGGTAAAAAAAATACAGAAACCCCCCCAAACAACCAACCAACTAAATAAATGTAGGTGTATACTCCTGGAAATCTCTATGAATAGACTTGTCCCCCTCCCTCTTTCTTAGGCCAAAATTTTTCTAATGAACAATGCTTTCTAGAACAATCCAGATTGACTTTAGATCAAGTTACTTCTCTTGTGGTTTCTTCCATTACTTGTGTATTTCTACCTCAACGGTTCTGTGCTAATGCGTAAGAGTTCAATTGTCTGCAATTCCAGATGGCTCTGTGAAGGTGCGGCTGGCTCCTTCCTCCTCCTTTTGTTGGCCATGGGTTTTTGAATTCCTTATGGAAGAAACGGGATCTTTTCCTTTTTTTCCCTGCCAATCACTGTTTTTCCCTGTTTGTCACACAAGGTGAAGCTTCTAACCCTTTTTATGTTGGCCTGGGCCACTCTTATCTCCTGCTTTTCTCTCTTTCATCCCCCTGCCTGTATTTTCTTCCTACTCATATTGGAATATTTTTACCACCTCTTCTGTTTACAGTTATTGTTTAGAGCTTCTCTCCTCTGTTCTCTTTTCCACTCCACCTGAAAAATTACCAGCAATCTCCCCAACTTTCTTTTTTACTGAACAATAGTGAACAATGTTATTGCTTGTTCTTGATCTCCTATGAGTGATTATTTATCGTTGCCTTGTTTATAGTAGTGAGATGACCCATCATCTCCCCCATCCTTTTAGCCCCTTTCGTCGCCATCCCTGTGGACACAGAGCAACCCTGTTGTTACTCTGAGTGTCAGTGGATGCTGACACTGGGTATGGCATTGAAATCTGTGAGAGTCTTAGGAATAATTTTAACATGCAGTCTCTGAAACAGCCCTTGCTCTGAGCATACAGCTAAAATTCTTATTCAGATTGATCTTGTTTTGTTCCAATGTCCTTTATCTCTATACTTGATAAGTATGGTTGAACCTTGCTTATATTTGTATAATTGTTGATGCCATTTTCTGGATTTTCTGCTTTTTTTGCTATGTCACTCCTTTTTATTCCTTCATTGAATCCCTATTCTTTATCCAGTCAAACCTGAGCTGCTTCTACTTAAAAGCCACACAAGGCAACATACATTTCAGCATAGGGGTATTTTTTGTCTTCAGTCTGCTCAGCTGCTAAATAAGTGTTTTCCCACTTCATCTCATTTCTTTCCCTTCCTTCAAAAGTAACATGCTGTCCTTTTGATTGAGTGACAGAAGATAATTTGTGTGGGATACTGAAAGAGTGGGAAACATGTGAAAGCTGTGAAAATTTGACCAAACTAACTTTGCCTGACTGTATATATTAATAGAAAGCACACGTTCGGTGACCAGTTTATCCCCCCTCCCTGAAGAACCCACCCCAAAATACCCCTGTTTCTTCATCAACATGTTTTGCATCCGAGTGCTGCCATTTCATCTTGGTTGCTTACAGAGAATCTCTTTGTTCTGAATGCGGCGTTGTCAGTAACAGCTAATCCTGCAGAAGTCAGAGTATTATTTTTAATTGATAAGGAAAGGTTCAAATAACTTGAATGCCCTGGAGTTCCTTGGAAATAATGAGTCAGGACATGAGGGTTTGTTTGTCTTGTGTCCAGCCTCACCCTTCTTCAAACTAGCTCGTGGTTCATGTGTTTCCTGTTTCATTGCAGAGCTGCAGAGGACACTGTGCCTCAGTGCAGGTGGTACCACTCGAGGAGTGTATCAGTGTGCTGGGAGCACTGTGACCCACCTAGCAAGCTTCCTGACAGGACTTCAGTGTCTTCAGCAACTAGTGCAGGGTGGTGATGTGCCAAATCACTTTCCAGTGGTGACCCATAGGAAGGGATGTACATTCTAGTATATTCTGAAAGGCCCCGGGTGTATGTTTGCAGGAAAGATGAAAAATCTCTTTTGAATCTTCCCTGATTAGATTGTGTGTTTTCAGAACTCTATCAATTTAGCTTTTTTTCTTTCATTTTTCTCCATAGGTCCTTATTGTTTGGTATTGTTTTGAAACCTGGCTCATAACCTTATCAAGTAAATACTGCGCTGCTAAAGGGGCTTTAATGCAGAATACACTAAAAATGAGTTGATAACGAGAGGGTGGGACACACATTCCTTCTCCACCCATTATAAATTTGCATCAGTGTTTATCATATGCTGGTATCAAAATAGGTGTTGCAATACTTTTTCCTCAGCTTTTGAATGTCAGAGAACTCCTGTGTGGTATGAGTTGACATGAGTCACAGTTCAGAAATCAGCTTGTGGGAATATTGATTTACTCTCCTTATAATCTCATGTATTTTGGGCAGCTTGTTTTCAGTGTGACTCCTTTATAACTGGTTAGCTGTAGTTGGACACTTGTCAGGATTATTAAAACCACAGCATGTTTGACAGGGATGGACTTTTCTGTCCGTGAGCTTTAAAAGCTGCTTCTTGTATTCTTTTAAAATGACTTGTTTTGGTTACTTTCTGAATTTCCATTTTCCCACTATTACCAAAGTTCAAGAAATTGACACTGAATGGCAAGTAGGTACCTACTGTATGATTGTAGTTAAGAGTTTTGTTTCACTGTTAGAGGGGAGAACTGAAGACACAACAGCTCTAAGGTATCAGAAACAAGAAGTGATCCTAATTACATTTTCAATTACATATTTTAATGTAATTGTGTGGTGAGAAAGGGCAGTCCTATTTTTCCCCTGCAGCTGAGTTCCTGAGACTATTGCTGCTTCTCAATATTGCAGTAAATTCTGGCGGTCAAAGGTCCAGTTGGTTGAGTAGTAAGACCTTCCTTAATTCAGAAATGAATTTTCCTTTCCTCAGTAAGCACCTATGTGTATTTCATATCCTTCGGCTAGTAGTTACATAAACATTGTTACATTGTTTGTATATAAATATCAAGAGTTTAAAACTTGAGAGAACCCTTCATCATAATTGTATAAAATCAGTTCCTTGCCATCCCATACTGCCTCATACTTCCTCACCACTGGAGAAATACTAGTAGAGAAATTTCTCCTACATGACTCAGTCTGTTGTCTTCCTTTGGTTGTAAATGTAGTGTTTCTGTCTCCCCAGCAGTTATGTGCCCCCGGAGGGTGATGAGCTGCCTTTGCCCGGCAGTGCCCCCACTTTGTCTACAACTGCTTTGCCTGGTGACTCAGATAAGAATGCTTTCTGCAAGCAGCAAAGGGCACCTGTTTGCTGTTGAAAATTAAGGGAGGTAGCTTGGCAAACATGAAATACCTCTGCCTGCAAAAAGATAAATAAGAAAGTTACCCTGCCTTACGTGTGTAGTCAAGATTAGCAGATATAACCTGTTGAAAACCAGGAGATATGAGCACAAGAGATTTGTTTCTTGTTGAACAAAGTACAGATAGGTACACCCCTGAAAATTCACTAGGGTGCCATGTGTGGACTTGTGAGGTTATTTCTTTTCTCACAGCAGACTAAGAGTAAAGATGACTGTGGAAAACAGAGTATCTGACAGTTATATGTGATATGTCATTTAGGTATTTTGTACAAGTGTAATCTTCTTTTTTTTTATCAAAGCAATTAAGAGCTCCTTTCCACAGCCTGGTTCTTCACACGGTGGTTTTAGTGCTTTGGACTGTACTGTACAATAGCCTCAGGTATCAAGATCTCTCTGCTGGGTGGGATTGGAATGGGCACGTGTACAGGCTCAGGCTATTCACTGCTCCAGCAACATCTGTTCCTTGCAGCATTGGGCAACCTGAGAGGTGATTTATAACTCTGTGATGGTGCACACCCTTCCCAGGTGTGACAGCTGGAGGCTGGGTCAGACTTCGTGCTGAGACACTCGTGGGAAGCTACCACTTCACTCCTAAGAGCAGAGGCAGAAGAGAGAACCTTGCTGATGTGAGGACTTCCAGGGAGGAGACTTCCAGCCCACTAACTTGGGCTGAAATATGTTAGTGGAGCTTTTGAGCCAAAACTGGCTACCATAGAGCTGGTGTGAGAAACACCATAAACCTTTTAGTAATTATTAGACAGATGGTCCCTTCCCTCCTCCGCCCCATCTGTACAACACAAAGCTGTTGTGCCAAGGACAAGGACTCCAGTCACCCAGGAGCTCTCTGGCTGAGCATGTGAGTGAGGAAAGATGGTATCCTGCTTTGTGGAGACCCTGCTTTGCTCTCCCCGAAGATCCAGCCTCCGAGGGAAGGACTTCCCATCCCCTGTGAGATTAAAGCATCGTGTCGTGTCCATCTGGGATAACTTCAGCAATGTCAGTAAACGAAGAGGAAAGCTATGAATATGACTATGAAAAGGAAAATAGGAGGGAATGCTCTTTGGACAGGCAGAGCCTTGATAGCTTGGAAGAAGAAGGTACTTTTCACCTGTTGTCTTTAAAATTTTATGGTGGTAGCATGTGGATATTTGTGGATTAAATCTACTCAATTTTGCTTCTTTAACGTGTAGACAGTACATTTGGATGAAATATTAAGAAAATGCTCATATAAATAAGGTAGATCTTAATTTATGTGCGCTTCTTTGAAGAACAAAAACATAGTCAAGCGATGTAGGCTATGCAATACTTATTTTGTAATGGAATTGTAGAGCCTTTTTTTTCATATGCACATCATATGTGTGTCTTATGAAACTGTGACAGCTTAGGTTGCTGTTCCCCAACAGGTGCTTCTAAAAGAACAGAACAGCAATTTTATCCTTACCCCTGAATTTGAAAATGCATAGCCAGAAATGATCCTAGTGTGGGATCTTATGACTTAAACTTTCAATAAAGCAAACAACCCAGAAACCTTGTCATAGTTTATGGAAATAATGGACGTCTGCTGTATTGTAGGCAATTGGGCCATTCAGGTGGGAATGGGATTTGTGTGTGTGTTGAAAAGCCTCCTGTGCCCCTGCTGTGTAGAGGGTACCAATGCTAGGGCTGCTTCCAGACAATCTGGCAACCTTTTTTCAGGGCTTCAGGCACCAAAAACTGAATGCACCATTTCTGTTATTTCTTGTGCTGCAAATTTTGCTCTAGAATAGCAGTTTTGTGGTAGGGAACTGTTAATACCAGGCACACTCTTATAAGACTGATGGAAGGATGCTTTGAAAGATTGTTAGCGGAGAGAGTGCGACCTGCTGTGAATTTACAGCCTTATTTACCTCATGGGAAACAGTTCCTGTGTCCACAGTATTGTTGAATGCAGTGTTGAATCCTGTTGCATAGGACTTTTCTGTAAAAACTTCCTCAGAATCAAATATTCCACCTGGTTTTCAGACCCACTCAGTCAGTAAATTAACCATCTCTCCTGTTGTGGGTCTCTGAAGGAAGCTGAGATAACTTGTATGTCTGTGCAAAAAAAAGAAAGGTGCTGGAGAGACTGCTGCTTAAAGGAAAATGTAAAACTGAGGGTTGGATTGGAGAGGAAAGAGTTGCCAACTGACACTGTTTTACGTTTTATTCCTCTTTTTTTTGGTGATTAAATGGTTTCTGATGCATACATCGTGCTGCTCCTATTCTTCCTGATGACTTTCTTCATCCAGATCTAACAACAGCCTGAAGCTGTTGTTGATTTTGAGAGAGGAAAAAACCAAACCAAACAAAAAACAAAACAAAAAACCCAAACCAAAACAAAAAAAAAACAAACAAAAAACCAAACAAAACACAACAAAAAAAACCAAACTATATTGATTTCTAGCTGGGATAAAGTTAGCCCTGTCATTCTACAATCCTGCCTTCTCAAAAACTGTGTATGTATTTGAAATGCCTTTTAAAGATGCTGTCTCCTTTCCACTTGTATGTTCATGTCACCCTCACTCTGTGTACCAGAGATACAGATACACAAAAATGATATACGGTATTTCTATGTATCTTTGCTTGTGGGAGCACTTACAAAGGGGGACTGTTGCTCCTCAGAGAATAGGTGAGTCAATCAGTCAATCTATTCTATAAATCAAGCAGCTGGAAATGTCAGCATGTAGCCTTTTCATGATGAACAAAAGCAACATTTTAACCACATCTGGCTGTAAATCTAGTATCAAAAAGGCAAAATCTCAGAATATGCTTCATTTAAACCTTTTATAGTTATTGAAGAGGAAAAACAAATGTGTAATTAAGACTCCTTAACTGTTTGGGATACTCCATGTACAGAATGTGTCCTTGCTTCTTGGCTGTTATTTCCGTCATCATTTTGATGTAGTGAAGTTTTCCTCTGTCCCAACATTTAGATGCTATAACTTCCCTCAGTCCTGTTTATAGAGCCTGTCACTGCCTCACATTTGGGTTGACTGCCCAACTTGCACAGAGTTGACTGCCTTGATGAAGATGGGAGGGACATCCCTAGAGCCAGTGCATTGCTTTGGAGTTGCCTGACAGGAGTTATGTTTGCTCTTCACTTGCTAAGCTGCGCTCGGGGCTGACCACAGTGAAACTTTGCTGGGGGATATCTCTTGAGAGCATCTGCTCAGCGTTTGGTCATAAAGGAGCCTGAGCTGTGAAAGGACAACCTGCCAGGTTTCTTTGGTTAGTGATTTGTTGGGTCAGCTTTCTCTCACAGGGGGTTGTGTTTTGATTCTTGCAGCTGGGACAGGAAAAGAATGTTACCTATTTTGGACCTGTGATGGCAGCCGGTTGTTGCTGTTTCAATTTACTGATGTAAGAAATTAGAAGTCCTCTCTATCTGAAGCACCTGGTAAATGCAGACAAAAAGTCTACATCAAGCTTAATTAAAAAGCAAAAAATAAGTCTTGGGATCGCTTTTAAAATCTGAAGTTCAGGCACTCCAGATGTTTGACTTTCAGAGAACGTAAATACCTGTTTTATCCTTACGAAGAGATTGACTAGAATGGATGTCTGGAATCTAAACACTAAAGCAAAAAGCCATGGAGGCTAGTAATTTTTGAAAGCTCTGGCACAACCAATCCCTCCTGAAGAGTTAGAATAGGACAAAAATCACATGTTTAAGAAAGGAGACCGCTGACAACGCATTACTTACAGGCTTGCAACCTCATTTTAGCATTTTTAAAGATTTATAGTCCAGATCCTAGTTTAAACCTTTCAACTCTTTATTAATTGCATTGACTGCAGTCCAGATATTTTTTGACAAGAAATGAATTGAGAGAGAATGTCAGGACAGTAACTCAATGGCTAGTAATAAGAAATCCTGCAAAAAAAGTTTAACTTTCAACAGAAGACCCATGGTGAGCAGTGTCTGTAAATGGTGTATGCAGTAAGGCAGTGGCGAGTTCTTTCCAGAGACTTTTTTCTTACCTCCTCACTTTCACTTCATGGCTGTATCTTCCAAGTTGCCACATTTGCTCTGGTTTTATGCCAACAGAAGGAACAAGTGTGTGATGTTTTTGTTGAATATTCTTGTAACTTGATTTTTCACTCATCACGAGAAAATTTGGTGCAGTTTCTGTCCTACTTAGAGGAAGTACTTTGAAATGGTTTCCTTACCTGAGATTTCAGGCATCAACTTTAGAAAAGAAGTAGCAGCAGAAAGGTGGGGTTTTTTTCCAAACCTGAGATTAATTGTGTGAGCCTTCAGTATTGGATTTGCTGTCTGAATACCATGTGAGAGAAAGGCAAGTAAACAAACACCCTTTGAACCACAGCCTTGAGCAGCAAGATAAAAATTTCTTCTTCTAGAAGAACCAGCAACTGCAGCTGAACATTAAAAGATTAATTTGCAAACTGTGCCATTGAAGCCACGGTCGAGCCAGGCTGTAACATCCAGAGAAGACAAAGCAAAGTCTCTTGGCATTGCTTGCTGAACCTGCTGACCATGTATCTCTCCCGGACCGCTCCTTGGAGCTCTCCCCCGGCGTGACCGCACAGTTGTGGAGCTGTGGGTGCCCTTTGTCCCTCTGACCAGGGTCACAGCCACCTGCTGGAATCCCTGTTGCCTCTGGGAGCAGGAGGGCTGCTCCTGTGCTTGGGGAGGCTCTGGGGGCTGCTGCTGTGCAGTCATAAGGTTTGGACTTGGAGCATGTTGTGCCTCGAAGCGCGTTCTTCAAGCTCTGGTGACAGGAATCCCTGCAAATGTGTAAGCTCTTTAGGTGTGTGTATTCTCTTAGGGCTGTCTCAGATTTGACAGGCAACAGCAGACTTGAAGTCTCTGCCCCAGTTTAGCCAGGGCTGCCAAAAATGCCTCTTCAGTGGGGGAGCAGCTACCATGTTTCTTTAACTGTGTGGAGTCTTTGTGTCAGTAACAGCTGACAGCACATTTCAGGTATAATTTTTCTGAGTTTATTTGAAAGGTAATGTATGCAATATGGCACAGTTCCGGAATTCCTCACATGCTTGGCTCAAGTCGATGGTAGTGCTCATGGTGACCAGTGCCAGAGCATAACTACCAGTGGCTCTGGAACTGAAGCTGTGATTTTTAGCAAGTGCTTTATCCTTGGGGTGTAAAAATAGCCTTTCAGAAATTCATCCAGCCTGAGCTGAGGAGCCCCGAGCGTGCCAGGGTCTTCGATTGCTGAGGCTTGCCAAGTGGCAGCAAGGAGTGCAGCTGGTCAGTCAGTGGTGCTGTGTGTGTTCTGTGCTTCTCCACGTGCAGCATTTAGGATGTGAGGCACTTGCTGTCAGTGTTTGGACAGAGCTCTGAGCAGGGAGGCACAGGAGATGTTTGTGAGGCAGGGCTTCTCATGGCAGAGCAAGAACTGCCATAGTTAAAGGCTTTGGGCAAGGAACTGTTTTGGAAAAAAGCACTGTCCCCTTCTGCCACCTTTGCAGTTAAAGGCATCAGTATTAAGATGGCAAGACATCTGTGCTCCATGAAGTGTTCCCTTCTTCTGATAGAGTTTCTGAGGAAGTCAGTTTTGGTAGCAGGGAAATCCTCATGCACTAGGGCCTTCACTGTTTGACTGTGTAATTGTACAGGCCAATATCGGCCCCAAAAGCGAAACTTTACAAGAACATCTCTAGCCCCCTTATGTTTCCCAGTATTTGGAAATAGGTGGGAAGAGGAGCAGTGGGAGCTGGGTTTTCCTTTTCAGCAGTGTCTGCTCTCTTTTAGTTCTTTAATTTGTCCCTGGTTGATAGGTCTCAAAACCAACAAGGGAATGTGGCTTGAGGAGGGACACAGGGAGCAGGAGCTGAGGACTCCTGTGTCTGCTGGCTCCTGTGATTGATTTTTTTGCTTCCTTCCACCTAAATCCTTTGGTGGGTGATGGCTCATTGCAGAAACTATCAATAGTGGCATTCTTGCTCCCCTTCCCTTCCATGGCTGTTTCCTCTTCCTAGAAACATACCTTTCCTCTAAGCAACATACTTAGTTGTCTCTCTGACTTTCTGGGACCAATCCAGTGTGTTCCTCCATCTCTCTGAGCATCTTCAGGTGAGGAACCAGTGTTTTAGTCATTGTGGACCTCAGAGTCTGGATGAGGGTTCCAGTCAGGTGCTGCACTGAACAGGTGACAAGGACTAAATGCAGGGCACATCCTTTCAGCTGTACTCACATTGGGGAACACGGGAATGTGGGTACCAGTGAATTTGCAAGTTTTAAGAGGGTTTGAAGATGGTTCTGGGTACTTTAAGGCAGAGGAAATATTTGATTTGTGTTTAGTTTGATTTGTGTGTTTGGCTTTAAACTGCAAATATGCCTCCTGTAGCACGCATTTGGTGCTATCGTGAAAATAATGTGAAACTTCAAAGCAGTTACCAAAGCACATTTTTAAACTGTGTTTTTGGAATTCTATGGTCTCTCCACTTGCTGTAGCTTTTTATTTTATTCTTTCTTTCAATATTGTCCATCAGCCTTTTCCATAAGCTGAGAAGTGTACGGTGTATTTGATTTGTGCTGTTTGTGTGCGTCCATGCGTTTTAGGCACTGAGCTCCCTGTCACCCTCAAGCACAAACACTAATGATTTGCAAATGGACAAAAAGAGGTCAGCACTGTAGGTTTTGCATTACAGGGCACTGTCCTTCATTTGCTCTTGTTTTATCTTTACAGCAGCATTACTAGGCTTTCCTACTTAATGGAAACTCCATGAGGCAAGAAACCCACTAAGCAGGATTCATTAGAGATGTGGGGGGTATTTTTCCTCGCTGATCACACCTCTAAATGATTGTCAAAATAGTACCTCTTTTTCACTAGTAGATTTTTTTTTTTGATCACTAAGGAAATAAAATTTACTGTACTAGGCATTGGCCAAATGTTACTTTGTAATCTGTGAAGGCTGACTAATAATATTTAGACACTTCTGAATGTGTTTGGGTTTTTTTGTTTTTTAAGTGCTGCTTCTGAATTGCACTCTCCCCTCACTTTTCACCTTCTGTTCCCCCCAAGTCTTGTTGGTTTCTGAGTGATGAAAAGCAGCACCTTTTGGCAAGTTTGCCCTCCTTCCATAAGTAAATCCCTGTTTTGAGTTACTAGTTCCATGTTTTCAGTGTTGTATGTAGTAGTAGCAGTAGTATGGGCAGTAGTTGACTGGAGGAGGCATTTTATTATGTGCAGTCTGTTCAAGGTTATTTCCTCTTGGATGACATAAAAGGTGCATAAGAGGACATTCCTGCTTTGAAACCCTTTCACAGTGACAGAGATGAAG
The DNA here is from genome assembly GCA_013399695.1 of Formicarius rufipectus. NCBI lineage: Eukaryota > Metazoa > Chordata > Aves > Passeriformes > Formicariidae > Formicarius > Formicarius rufipectus. Next base: position 685,008 of record VXAU01000979.1, on the reverse strand, counting down.
ATCTCTGTTTTAACAATGACCAGCAGAACTTTGATGGAAATTTCAAGATATAAAAGCCATTGGTGACTCGATTCTACTTCCCCGCTGTTGTCATGTGACGGGGAAAAGTTGAAGTGGGAAGTCCCGAAGGAATAACCCAAGGGAGTAGCCACACAAGTCAACCTTTGTCACTCTCCCAGCTGAGTGACTTGATTCTGTCTGTGGGCACACCATCCTTTTATCAGCCTGGATGTTAAGAAGGTTATACATTCACTTGAATAAGGATGATGTGAGGCTGCCAGTCCTACTCAGAGGTGATTGTCTGTGCTAGGTACAGAGTTGAAATGAGCTTGCTAATGAGAATGTCAAACGTTATTTTACAGCAGTGATAGAATGTTGTAACCAAGGGAACTATTTAGTGTGGCTGTTTCTGAGACCTGCTGGCGTCAGGGTTTCTGATAGGTGTGTTATGGCATGACTAATGAGCTTACTATATATAAAACAAAATGGAGTTTATGGCGATTTTAATTTGTTTAGTGTGTGAATAGTTTTCTGGACTACTACACCTTCTGTTGTTATGTGAAGTGTAGTGGAAACCCCCTTTGTTTATTATAGCTGATTTTCTGTGCAAGTTACTGCATTTTTTTTTTTCCCCCTGTGGAATCCTGCTTAGTCTGCTTCGACTAATATAGCTTGTCATTTAGAGACGCCCTCTATTTTTGCTTGTGTAGTGATATAGTTATTCTCTCTGTTGCTATGTAATGTTTGTCAGCTTATTCCTCTGAAGGATAAACTTTTTACTGTTACCACTTTCAGGTGTGATTATTTGGAGAAGGGTAGTTATCTTTTGAACACTTCAGAACAGCATTGTTTGGAGTTCACCGGCACTACTGATGTCACCAAATATAGTAAACATTTCCAGGATCTGATTCTCAAAAGTAGAGAGATAGGAAAATAAACAAGGAAATTGAACTTTCAGCCATAGTTTAAGCAATTTTCTGATGTTTAGGTATGGAAAAAAGTCCTCCAGCATTTCAACAGACACTGAAGTGCTGTTGCATTTGAGTGCCTTAGTGGTGTTCAGCTGTGTATTTAGGTATATGCAGATTGTATCTTTATGAGTTGGGTAGTGTTCTTTCCTTAGTGTGACAGACTGTTTCCTGCTAATGTTACTGTACAGTTGTTCCCTCCCCATTTAAATCTTATTAGACCTTATCTGTCTGTCCCAACTCCCTCCCCCCACCTCCTCTCTGCCTTAATGTGCTCTAGAACAACATTAGCTAATCTGTCAGACTGAGCTTTAATTGACATTGTCAAGGGTAAATCCCCTGAGGACCAATTCATGCTACAGCAGGATGATAGCTCATAGTCCATGTGATCCACTGAATTTCATTAGCAGTCCTGTTTTCCAGAATTACAGAGTTTGAGGAACAGGTGTAGCTGAAAATAAAAAGAATAGACTGGTAGAGTAGAAAGTGCTATTGTGTCCTCCAGTTGTTGGTGGATTTTTAGAGAACTTGTTGACTTCTGGATAAGTCAGTGTAGCTTCTTAAAGAGTCACCTCTGGTGGCAGACTGAACTTTCAGTCTGACATAGCTCCAGGTTCCACCTTGGTGATTAATCATCTCATCCAGTCTGAGTAAATAGTTTTTTATGGGTGATACTGTGGTCACTGTGGTGTGGTCTGGGTATTACAAGAGCCATTTCTTTTTTTGCATGTGTTTTGTATCTACTTTGCTGTCTTGTACCATAAAGCCTGGTTCTTATCAGCTTAGTATGGCATCCTGTCTTTCTGTTGAACCGTGTTCCTAACAGTATTAGAGCTGCTTTCTTATGGAGTAACTCTACTGCTTGTCATACAATGAGTATATGACATGATAAAATCCTAATTATGTATCTAAGAAGATGTTTTGACTTCTTGATTCTTTTTATAAGCTCAAGACATTTGTATTCACAGAAGAAAGTTTTAACATTTTTCAGTTTGTTCTGCCACTGACAAAAGCAAATGCTCATTCCAAGAAAACACATACATTCTCAGTGTAATGTGAGGCTTTGATAATTTTTTTGAGGGTGAGTTTGGTTTTTTTTTTTGATGGGGGCAGGGGAAGGGGTTGTTTGTTTCTTGTTTTGTTTGCTTCAGGTTGTTAGCTCTTTATGTGCTTATCCCAAAGTTGACTTAAGTGCTTTTTATGATGAAAACTTATACACACCTAAACGTGGAAGGTTATTTCTTGCACAGGAGAAGAGTTGGACTTCAGTGATCCTTGTGGATACCTTCCAACTCAGGGTATGCTGTGATTCTCTCCCAATAGAGTTGCCAATATGATTAATGTTTCTTTTTATTTCCTTACAGTTTTATGTGCTGAAAGAGTGGGCCAGATGACTAAAACATACAATGACATAGATGCTGTAACACGTCTTCTTGAAGAGGCAAGTATTGCATCTCCTTAAGGACCCATCCACAGTATGAGACAGTAGTACAGAAATTATGTTGTACCTCTACTAAGGATTGCTGGTAGACTCTCCTCTAATGAGGAGGAATAAGCCCTCTGAGTGTATGTACACTTTATCTCATTGGTAAATATTATTTCTAAGTAAAAGTCCTTTGTTTACCTTTGTCACATATGTTTACTACTTGTGCTTATTTTTTGGTTGAGGCCATTTGACTTGCTCTTGGCCAAATGTTTTCCCTGATGAATGAAGAGGAGAGGGACTCATCTTAAAATGACACATATTCTTACAGTAATGTAAAGCTAAGAGTATCATTGAGGGATTTATTTGCCTCAGAAAATAATGAAAAAAAAACATTCACAGTCTAGTGCTCATAATTATCCTCTCAGATAATGTCTTTCCATAGAAGTAGACAGACACAAGCTAGAAAATATCTCATACTCCATTTGTCTCCTTTACTTCTTTGCCTTATGTTCGGTTGGTTTGGTTGTTGGTTTGGGGTTTTTTTAATGCCATTATTATGTAAACTGTTATTCCTGTAATCCATGGCACTCAAGAAATGTCAAAAATCAACTGTCACAATATGATGTTTGTGTTCCATAAATATAGTGATAAATTGTTTGGAATTAGCTGCCTTACTGCAGTAAACTTGAGCAGTGATTTTTCCAAACAATGTTTGAGTGATTCTTTAGGTGAAAACTGTTATAACTCTCTAAGTTCATGGCGGAGTGTGATGTAACCCTTCATATTTTATTGCAGTAGCAACATCAAAAATGGGATCTGTTTAACCAAGATACATTGGGTGGCCTGTTTTTTCTCTAACTCTGCAAGAAAACAAGCACAGGAATGAGTAGTCACATCTCCCACCTGTGCTTGATACACCTCAATGCACTCCAGTCTTACGTTTTGTGTTTTGAGCCAAACCCATTGAAACATCTCTGTACCAAACACCTGTTAAAAGTGATGCTTTACCTGCAGTAATCAAACAGCTTACAGGCACAGTCTCTTACCTGTTTGTGTCCTGTTCCCTTTGCCTTGTTTGGCTGAGATTTGCTGCATTTGCTCTATGGCTCCTTGTAGTAATGAAGCAGCATTCTGCCAAACTGGGTCCTCCCCTGAGGCCCTGTAGCCAAGTGTCTATAGATCCAGACATCACACTCATGGGAGCAGTGCTTGGAGGGCTTGCTGAGCCAGGGTTTTAAAGCTTCTGGAGTACTTTCCCATCTGGATGATGGGAAGGGGAAAAAAGAGTAATAGGTGAGATTTTAATAAAACAGTGCATTCAGGGAGCCTTTTTGTCTTATTGGACCATCATTTCTGATGAAATTACTTTATTTGTAGGGAGAGGTGCAGTTACAGCACCTTTCTCTATTCTCCTGACGATGGTTGTCACAAGAGATTACATCCACTTGCAGAAATGGACTTACCACAAGAGTTTACATCCAGTTCATAATTTAACTCTTTCTATTGCCTTTATACACACAAGTGAGAGGAAAAAACCCTCCCAAACCTCCATGTCGACAGGCTTCAAATGATCGTGTTACAAAATTGATGGGATGAAAAGTGCAGCATTTGGGAAGATAGGAAAGAGAAGATCTCACATCAGCGTGTGTGCAGATACTGCAAAAATCTGTGCCTGTTGCCCTGAAACAGAGCAAAGGGAGAGTGGCACCAGGCCTGCCTGGGTGTGTGGGAGGAATAGGAGCAGATTCCTTTTATGAACCTGCTTTCTCATTCCATTCTAATAATAGTACAAATGTGTCCTGCTTCCCAGTTATTTTGTTGTTGTGTGTGGTTTGTTTTTTTTCAGATTGCTGTAATAAATCAGTTCCTTATCACTGTGAGTAGGAGACATGTCCCTAAACCGAGATTTTGAGCTGAATTGCTAAAAATTGCGTAGGAAGTCTAAGGAGGTTAATTGAAGAACCTGGCAATGCACTTAAATTCCTCAAATTTGAGGTTAGAAACCTTGCTGCTAGATAGCTCTTCCTCTGTAGAATCAAAGCTGCAGCAATATTTTTTTTACACTTTGTATTCATGAAGTGAGCCAAATTAGTGCACAGTAAGTTGGCTTGATACGTAAACCAAACATTTTTTGGATAACTTTATGGGAACCTATTGTTCTGCAAGATTGTATGTAAGATTACATAAAGATTTTATGGCTAGATAATGCCAGTAGCTTTCAATGCAAATACGGGTCTGACCTTCAGAAAGTATTTGGAAAATGCCATTTATAGATGCTTTTGTAGATGCAGCAGTGATCGATAACCTCTCTCTTTTACTGATTATTATGACTTCTTTTTTTTTTTCCACTACAAAAGCCTATTTGTTCAGATTCCTTGACTTAAATCCATGTGGATCAGTAGCTGTAGGTTTTGTAGGCTTTGTCATTAATGAAAACAGGACATAAGGCAGCATTTAGTCATAAAATCTGAATGGTTGTTAAGGACAGTGAATAAGCCCCAAGCAGTATTTCCAGTGGCATGGAGAAAATTCTTCCTGAAATGCTGTTGAGCTAAAGGTATGTGTGGAGTTGACCAGAGCACCATTTTGCCACTGTTTTAAAGATCTACTAATTGAATAAGAAAATGATAAATAGAAATGCTAAATGAATGGCACAAAATCTGTGCAGTTTACCATCCTCTTCCAGGCAGATGACAATCCCATGTATCAACTCCTGCAAAGCTGAGACATCCATAGGTACAGGATAAGCTTCTAGTTTTTATTGGTACATATGGTGAACTATCAAAGTAGGTGATTTCCACAGAAGAGGGGGAAGAAAAGGTAATGCATGGCATGAGAGTAATCACTTAATGTAGATTTGGGCGTCTTTAAAAAGGAAGGAGTTAGGATCTGTTTTTATAGAAAGGCACTAATGGATATACATACACAAAGCAGATAGGAACTCATTGTGGTGTAATTGGCTTCTGCTCCTGCATAGCTTATTGCCTTTTATTTCAAGATGGAAATTGAAGAATGCTTTGAAATGCCATAGTTCTCTGGTATTTTTGCTGTGTTTCAGAATTCTTTACAATATAACCCCTAAAGCCCAGTGACTGCATTCTGCAGCTGATGTAACAAGGCAGTGGAATGGTTGCCCTTAGTAGTTAGTTTTTACAAAGCTGCAATAGAGAATTAGATCTGGTTTCACTTTGTTTTTCATGTTGTTTTACTGAAGACCTTGAAGCTGTGATTTCATGTGTATTGCTCAGTAAATCCTTATGGGTCAAACTTTCCAGAATCATGTAGGTGTAACAGAAGCAGGAATAGATGAAGTAAATTAGCCAAAAACCTCAACCAACCAAACTCTCATGGAAGGAAAATATCTTTTTATTGTTGAAGTACTTATTCCTTTCCTTTCATGGCAGTTTTACCTTCCTTCTGACCCTTTGGTGAATAAAAAAACCTGAAATTAGCTTTCTTTTCTTAATGCTTTACAGAAAGAACGGGACTTAGAATTAGCTGCTCGAATTGGCCAGTCACTGTTAAAGAAGAATAAATCACTGACAGAAAGAAATGACTTCCTAGAGGAGCAAGTAGAACACATCAGGGAAGAGGTAAGATTTTTGTGCCTGAGTGCTGTATATGCAGTGATGGAGAGAATGCTCTTCTTGTTTCACCTTCTCAATAAACTTGGCTGTGTTTGACTGCAGTAATAATGTTTTAGACATTTTATGAGCATGCTTAGAATGTGATAGGATGGTCATGTGTTTCTCAATTCATAGAATCCCAGAATGATTTTGGTTGGAAAGGACCTTTACAGGTCACCTGAGCCAACCACTGGCAGTAAGCAGGGACATCTTTGACTAGGGCAGGTTGCTTGGAGCCCCATCCAGCTTGACTTTGGATGTTTCCAGGAATAGAACATACACTACATGCCTGGGCAACTTGTTCCAATATTTGGTCGCCAGCATTGTTAGAAATGTCTTCCTTACATCTGGCCTAAATCTACCCTCCTTTAGTTTAAAAGCATGACCCTTGCCCTGTCACAACAGGCCCTGCTAAAAAGTCTGTCCCTGAACTTTCTTATAAACCCCTTTTAAGTACTCTTTTAAGTACTGAAAGGCTGCAACAAGGTCTTTATGGAGCTTTTTCTTCTCCAGGCTGAACAACCCCAACCCATAGGAGAGGTGTTCCATTCAAGTGGTCATTTTCTGGTCCTCCTCTGTACCTGCTCCAGGAGGTCCATGTCTGTCTTGTCCTGAGTACTGTAGAGCTGGATGCTCATCAGAGTGTAGGAGAGGAGGACCATCACCACTCTTGTTTTGATGGAGCCCAGCATACAGGTGGCATTCTGGGCTGGGAGTGCACCCCTTGGTGTGATCTATAAAACACACCAGAAAGGTTATGTTGTTTCAAGTAACACCTTATGTCTTCCATATACCTTGGAGGTTTTAGTCAAATATTTATTTAGTTGCTATTTCTTACTGTGTTCCTCTGAATGGGGAGTTGGGTGCTGTAGGTGCTGACAGATTCTTGATGGGTGTATTTTGGATAGAGCCAGCCAGGATGCTTTAAAAAAGCTTTGTATCTGTAACTGCAAATGTCACTAAACTCTAACTTACTAATTGAGCTGGGAGCAAATGCTGCTTCTCTTATTCTGGGACAGGTTTGTGAATCTCATCCATATATGATTTTGAGCAAGCCATAAATCTTAACAGTTGCAGGGTGAACAGGAGAACAATGAACCACAGTGGATTAAAAACTTCAGTAGTAAAAACTGCTCAGGGGTGTGAGGTGTTGCATTACATCTGAGATAGACTGATGGATAAAGTGTGGATGGAGGGATCCCAGATAAGTGGTGGTGAAGCACACACATTGAAATAATATCCTTTGGTGTGGTCTACCCTCTTTGGAAAACTAATTATCTTCTGTCCCAAAAGAGTGCTGTTGCTTGCTACTCAAGTCCCATCATGTGGCAGACAAATTTATTTGTGCATTGGTCAGTATGACATTTATTTAACTATGTGCAAAATGACTGAGCAGAACTCTTGTGTTCAAACCATCCATCCAGAGTGGAAAATTTGACTGAGGAAGGTGGAGGACTGCCTCTGTCAGGTCTGATTTTATTTAGGACTGAGAAGCAGCATTAGGAAAAGTGCCACCAGAAGTAAGCCTCTTACCAGGTGGCTTGGTATGTTGGGCCATATGTTCTGTCAACACCCCTCTTTCGTGCTGTTATTTTGACTCCTTCAGAAACTGATGTTTTTGAGGCAGAACTCATCAGGCTTTAAAGTCATGACACTTCTGTGTATTGCAAAATCTGTCTTCAGTAGGTTTCAGATTTTCATTAAAGCTGTAGTTTGAATACTTGAACAGAGCAGTAACTAGGACAGCAGTCTGTAAGGGCAAGACATAAAAGAATTCATTGGTACATCTAAAATTCTGTGAAAACTGCCTAAAAATGGTTTGTCTGAGGGATATATGGTTTCTGTGATAGAGAGGCAAGTTCTTTCTGGTGTATGGTATAAAATTAAGGGTTTATTGATATAAATATCATGGTGTGAGTACTTTTAGCTTCAAATGTCTCTGACCTGCCAAACTTGCCCTGACAAAACCTCCTGTCCATCCCAGGATGCAGTTGAGTTTTTCCTCTGTGCTGTGAACACACCACATTGACAGGTGCACGTCAAAGTAGTACAGACCTGTGCAGAAGGCATTAGATTCTCAGGTTTGTCTTTTGAGTTTGTGTTGTTAGGAGCTGCTTGTGTTTAGGGAGAGCGTGTGATCATGTCCAGTAAAAACTGGTGAAGCAGAGTTTTGTAGTGCACCAGAGAACAAAGGCTAAGTGCACTAAAGCAAGCCCTGTGCTGTGAGCACAGATACTTCAGTCTCACCTTACTGTTTCAGTATTAGATTCTCAATGCATAAACCTTATATTGGGAAAACTTTCTTAATTGTAAAGTCTTTTGGTTACAGAGGTGGTTGTGTTCCTTTTCAGCAGCAGCAGTGTAGTTCCCAGGTGCAGTGGGTCTACCTGCTGTTGCATTACCATGTTCAGTCAGACTGCTGCAGCTCCCATCTCAGGATGGGTCTCTCTTCCCTGGGATGGTGCTACCTACACTTGAATATTGTCTCCTTTGAACTTACAGCTCAGCATCAAAGAAATGTAGACTGTCATAATGTGAACTGTATTTGGAATGGAGTAGCTTCTTCTAATCTTTCTGTATTTCCTAGTTTCTGCTTCTTTTTCCTCTGCAGATTTTGTCCAATGTTTCTGAATGGCAGTGCTTCAAAGGCAGTGTCAGTCCTCAAGTAACCTCAAACCTGTGATAACTGTTGAGTAATACAGCCCTGTTAATCCAGTTCCAGGTCACCTATCAGAGTTTTGATGATAGCTTGTTTTGTTCTCTATAAAGTGAGAGGAAAGGAAAAAGCTGAATTATAACTTGGAATGGTGGCTTAAATAAGGGAATACTAGTTTTGATCTGTTGATTAGAAGGTCATGTTGGAAAGACAGAAATGCTCTTTGGCTTGTCATGTTATTTACATACAGTGTAACAGGGTGTTGGTTGTTCACTTCCTTTTAAGTGAATAATTCCAACCTGTAAAACATTTATTTGCTGTCAGTCAGGAAAAGAAATCACCTGGACCCTTGAAGTGGTTGATTCAGTAGGGATGGTTCCTTCAACTTGGATCCTACGTCTCTGTTGTGCTCTGTGTGGGGATCCTTTTCTATTTAAACTGTTTCTAATGGGAGTTCAGCTATTTCCTGAGATAGTTTTCAAACTGAGTGAAGCTTTCAGGCCAGCAGAGAGAATTAAAAGCCTGAAGAGATGACCTATCATCACGCTTGGTTCCCAGCATATCATGAGCCTTGTCCCATAGGGGCAAGAGCTCAGTCTCTGTTGTTACACTGTGCAGTTGTTGGCTCTGAAGGGCACATGGTGCAGTGGTGTGTGAAAATGTAGAGGAGGCTCTTTCTGTTCATAAGGCAAGTCCTGTGTTTTGCAGTGTGAAAATGTGTACTGGGTGTCTCTGGGGTGAAACTAGTGTTCTTCAAGGCAGCCTGCCTGGCACTGGGGATGTGTGACTAAAATAGTGTTGGTACTACCATTTTTGACTGTTGCTGAGCAGTGCTTGCGCAGCATCTATCTTTTTCCTCCCCCTCATCCCCCCTTATTTTATAATCTCCACTCTGCCTCCCATCTCCACAAGATGCTGGAATGGTGCACAGCTTGGGTAGCTGACCCAAACTCACCAAAGGATGTTTGATACCTCATCTTGTGCTCAGCAGTAAAAGCTCAGAGAAAAGAGGACGAAGCAGGGACATGGATGATTATGGTGTTTGCCTTCACAAAAAGCGCTTGTGTGCCAAGGCCCTGCTTTTCAACAACTGGCTGAACATCCACCTTCTGATAAAAAATAGTGAATAAATTCCTTATTTTGCTTTGCTTGCATGGGCAAATTTGCTTCACTTATTAAACTGTCTTAGCCCTTGGGTTTTTTCTTGCTTTTGAGTCTCTCCTTCATCCTATGGGGGTTGTGGGGCAGAGTATGTGCTCAGCTGGTGGGTGCTTAGTTCCTGGCTGAGATTTATCACACCACAAAGTGCTGTGTCAAAGGGAGATGTTGCTGGAAGTTACCACAGTGTGTTTTGTGCCGTTTCACAGCATGATTAAGATCAGAAGTGAGTTCTGGAGGTCATCTTGTTGAAACCCTCTTCTCAAGCAGGGACACCTACAGTCCATTGCCAGAGACCATGTCCAGGCAGTATGTGAATATCTCCAGGGATGGAGACCCCACAAGCTCTCTGGGCAACCTGTTGCCAGTGCTTGGTCACCCTCACAATAAAAACATGTGCCTGATGTTCAGAAGGAGCCACCCACGTTACAGTTTGTGCCCATTGTTTCAGGTCCTGTTCCATTAAAAGGTCAGCCTTACTGACTGTTCACCCTCTTTTGGAGGATTGGAATGCTTGGAAGTGGCAATAAAAATAGTATCCTTGGACTTTTTAATTTATGCAGCAAAAACAGTAGCAAAAACTGGAACAGACATAGTGCCCACTCACTGACAGCATTTGAGTCGTTGCTGCTTGAAGATCCTAAGCTGTAATGTGCTGGAGGGGAGTGAATTGTTATTTTTGGTCCACTGTTTTAACTCTTCCTGAAATTGAGAAAACAAACCTCTAAAAATTAATGCATGGATTTTATTTAATGGTTTTCTGGTGTGTGATTGGTTCATTGGTTGCTTTTGTTAAATGCCTCAGGAGGACTTGGTGCCTTAGCACTTCTGATTACAAAGAATAGCCTTGGTGAAGTAAGTTACCTTGTTTGCTCCAAATTCTGCACAGTTCAAGTGCTTTATTGCATTGTGTCTGCTTTTTGTTTGATGGAAATGCAACTTAAATCTATTTTATTGATATTCTCTGTTTTTTTTCCCAGTAGTTAACTACAGAGAAAAGTATGCCTACAATACAAAAAGCAGAAGTTTTTAGTAAAAAGAAGGGTACTCTGCAATTTTTGCATTGGAAAGTGCTAACTGAGGACCAAGTCTTGCAGTGCCAGTGGAAGGAAATGGACCTGTCTGATTAGTTATGCTATATATAGCTGTGCAAGGCAAAGAAAAATCTCTTGCTACTGGAGCCTTAAATTGCAGCTGTGAAGTGGTGCAGGTGATGCTGTGCAATTGGGCTTTTAACCCTTTTCTTGGAGAATCACAATACAAATTAACCAAGATTAAGTTTGTGGAGCTCACAATTACAAGGAATCTTAATCACCCAACTTGATGTTTTGTTCCTTTTTGATATGTGTATGTACTGAGCACGGGACTCCCACAAACTGCTTTACTGGGCTCATGTTCTGTAGTGGTCAAAGCCCAAACTACACCCAGATTCTGACTGCAGCCTCTGCTGTTGGAACAGCCTGAGAACAGCAGCCTCCCCCTGTAGCTCAGCAGGCTCTTGAGTCCCAAATGTAACACAGGTATTCTAGGGGATTTTATCTAAAGGCTCATGGAGAGGAAAAAATGTGTTTATCTGTGATGTTTGGCTTGATTGTGCCACATTAGTTGCTTACAGTGTCATTGCAATTTATCCATCACTGTAGATGTCAATCTAGACTAATGCAACAGTGAATCAGGATTGCTCATCTTAGAGAAGGTGAAAAAGAAACATGTCTAATAGCAGTGGATAATTACATTTTTGAACTTTAGAAAAGAACATTTAGTGGCTAATTTAAAAGGCACCCTTTTCCTTTCTGAGAAATAATGGGAATAGTTCTGGTCTGTGTCAGTCTTGGCCTCTAAATTAAGTCTGGATTTGATGCCTGGAGGATGAATAATTTGCTAATTTGCAGTGAATCTACTTAAGAATGTGTCTAGAAAATGAACTTACTGATCTTCAAGCTCTTTGTCTGTGCAGGTTTCTCAGCTGCGGCATGAGCTGTCCATGAAAGATGAACTGCTCCAGTTCTACACCAGTGCTGCTGAGGAGAGTGAACCAGAGTCCATCTGTTCCACCCCGTGAGTTAATCGATCTGCAACATTGAATCTTACATCTGATACCAAGCATGGGTAGTTTGGACAACTTAGTAGCTTGGAAGAGCAGTAAAATTATCCCTGTATGGGCTGGAACTATAAATGGAACTGAGAACTTGGTGCATGGCACCAGCTGGAAGGATTTGCACTGAACCACCTGGCTATCCAGGTGCCAACAAGGGTCAAGAGGGGAAGGTGCACTGACGCAACTCTGCAGCTCCCAGAGGAACCTGAGGCAGATATGGGTCCCACTGCCAGTTGCCCAGTGCACCTCACGCATTTGCATGCCGTGCTAGAACATGCCACATGTGTGACCTTTGGTGCTTGAAGGACCTGAAAGCACTATGGAAAAATTCCAAGCTGAGGGAAAGAGAGAAAGCATGGCTTATAGCTTGGGTTCCAGGCAGTTAGCTGGCTGAGCAGCACTGCAGGCTCTGAGGGGCTGTCTGCCCTTGCAGAGTTATTGCTGCATTCTGCTGAAGCGTGTTCAGCATTAATCAGGAGCTGTTGGGTTGCTCCCTGTTGTAGTAAGCTGTTTTGTTTTTCTCATTGCTTTAGCTGAATAACTTTCCCATAGGAAATGTGTGGAATAATAAATAAATTCTGTGAATGTTCTCTTTTAATATTCGCTACAGGTTTATTGCTGCCCCAAGGTACTGGCTGTATTTCATATGGCTCTGTCTTTTTTTGTTTTGATACCTCTGTTCAGTCTGTTCAGACAGGCCATAAGACAGGTAAAAATGAACTAAAACTGTTGCTTTTGTCACAAGGCTGAAGAGGAATGAATCCTCCTCGTCCGTCCAGAACTACTTTCATTTGGACTCTCTTCAAAAGAAACTCAAGGACCTTGAAGAGGAAAATGTTGTGCTTAGATCTGAGGTGAAACTGCTCCCTTTGTGTTTCGCTTAATATAGTTGTTAAGTGCCAGAACTACAGGTATTAAAAGTTGAGAGGGTCTAGCTAAGAGTAGGTAATTCCACATGTGACACAGGTCTCTCTGTAGTTGTTTAATCACCATCCTTTATCCTTCTAAAGGAAGGAAAAGGCTGAAATGTGTAAGCTGCACATTTAGGTTGGAAAAGATCTCCAAGAGCGTCAAGTTCAACTTTTAACTGATCAACACCTTGTCAGTAGACCATGGCACTAAATGCCACTTGAACACCTCCAGGGATGGTGACTCCTCCACCGCCCCCTTGGGCAGGCCCTTCCAATGTTTAATCCTTTCCATGAATAAATTCTTCCTGAATGAAGCTACATGCAAAGCAGTTTGTGTGTCAAAAGAACGTGCAGGAGCGTGGGCAGATTTGGAGTCCAGCACTGCACTTTGAAACAGGTCTTAGAGAGCTGACCTGGTTGATCAGTGTTGAATTTAGCTGCAGATCTGAAGTTTGTAGTCTGGTGTGGTGTCTCTGATACAGATTTAGTGTTTATCAAATAATTGCTGCCCTAAATTTGCATTAGCTTTCTTCAATTTATGTTTCAACTCAGGCAGTTAATATTTTAAATTGAATGTGTTTTTCTAGACTTTTTTTTTTGTTGTTAATATTCTGATTGTTTCACAGACAATGCACTTGTTGAAAGCTTATTTACTGCTCTCTGTCAGAAATAACACTTCATAATGGAATATGAAGTGAATATATCTTTCAGTGCAACTTTGAAACCCTGGGAGCATGTTAAACCTTTGCAAACATGTAGTAGCAGAGTATAGACAAAGAGATACTTTTCATCTAAGAATGAATGTGTGAAGAGTGTTGTTACCATTTTCTGCTGCAGATACAGAAAATTGTAAAAATAGGTGGTGTCACACCTTTGCACGAGACACCTTTCAGTGGAGACTTAATTGAGATGTTGCTCAAGGAAGATGAGCAATAGATGGTCTGAGAATAATGAAAGTAGGGTTAGAACTGAGAGCTACTGTGTCAGGAGCTGACAGGACAGCCCCACACAGCACGGTCTTCCCATCCAGGGGGGTGCAGTGTGCCAGGAAGGCAGGGGATGAAGCCAAGTCAAACCTGTGAGCGAAGATGCTGCACTGCTTCTCTAAGGCTACAGTCTGGGGTGTCTGTGCATGCCCCCAGCACTGGGAATGGATTACAGACCCACCGAGGTGGTGCCAGACAGAACCAGCTGGCTGTGGCCATGCTGCTCTTGGCACTCCTCAGATCAGAGCAGGGAAGGAGGTGGCACTGAGGCTCTTTGTATGGTATGTAGTTAAAGTGCCAGAACCAGAACTTTTCAAATGCTACCTGGGTGTCTTCTAAATACTTGGATGTTTAATTCAATTATTTAAACCAAGCATTTATTTAGTTTGTGATAACGATACGTAGCTTTGCCCAGGTGACCACATCAATCTGTGCTAGTTTTTTGTATGGTCAGAGATTTTTTTGTTTTATTTGAGTTTTGGGGTTTTTGTTTGTTTTGTTTTGGGGTGGGTTTTTTTTTTTTTTTCTGGTTTTTGTGAGTTTGTTTTTGGGTTTTGTGGTTGGTTGGATTTTTTTCCTTTTTTTTTTTTCTTTTCTTTTTTTCCACTTTAAGTGCAAAATACACAAGTGACATCTAGTGGGCATATGGTGATAGTGATGCAAGTTTGTCCATACAATAATGTCTCTGCTGAATGTTCACCTGGCCCCTTTTTCCAGAACATGAGGGAGGGCAGATAAAAACTGTAGTTTCTCACTGTCTTCCTGAAGGAGTGATTAGAATAGCTTGTCTTTCTGAAGCAGATGGAAGTGCAACAACAGACTGGCAAAGAACAAATGTGCTAATGTAGCATATTTGATGTGGATTTCTTGAACAGGCCTGTCAGCTGAAGACTGAAACAATTACTTATGAAGAGAAAGAACAACAACTTGTAAATGACTGTGTAAAAGAGCTAAGTATGTCCCTGCTTCTTTATACTTCTCATTTGAGGTAGTTCAGTAAAACAAAAAGCCAAAACCAAACAGGCAGGTCAGTCAGTTATGTTTTTCTGTGGTACTTGTTTTCCATAGATAAATGGTTGTGAGTAGAAAATTCCTGGCTGAAATTTAACAGCAGAAAATGCTGGCTGTAAGCTGAATCTTTCTCAGTTAAAATTAGTTTTGCTTTGAAAATGTTAAGGGAAAGTACAATCTCCTTTACAGCATGAACACTTGAAGTCTTCGTGAATTTGTGTCCTACTGTTACTTTTTGAAAAATGCCTTACTGTGTGTTGGGGTAGGATTCTGCTGAATCAAGTGATATTCCAAAAGAACATCTTTATGCTTGCTTCTCTGCTTTTGAGTTTGTGGTGCTAATTGTAATCACTTCCTTTAAAGGGGATGCAAACATCCAGATTGCCAATATCTCCGAAGAGTTAGCAAAGAAAACCGAAGATGCTGCCCGGCAGCAAGAGGAAATCACCCATCTTCTCTCTCAGATAGTGGATCTGCAGAAAAAGGCAAAAGCTGTAAGCAATCCAGTTGGGAGACTTCTGTTACTTGCTGCTAATGTAGCTGGAGGGCAGGTTACAATCCTGTGTGTACTAGAGCCTAAAGGAAATTTTTCACCCTCCTTATGTGGATGATCTTGTTTGATGTTTAATATCTAACACACTTCACTCGAAAGCATCAATTTATTAAAAGATGTATATATGATTTGTCAAGGGCAATAGTTACATTTATTTTAAATATTAGATGTAAAATTCTGCTCTGAGTGACATTGGTGAGACAAGAGTCAGTGCAAGTATTTCATTGGATGCATTTGGGCATTCATCTACCAGCCTGTACAGTATGATGCTGCATATTCTTGTGGTAACATCTTAAATATTTTTATACTAACATGTGGGCTAATGTTGGTGCAGGGAGGGTTTGGGAAAAGTTAGAATTTTGGTACACATATCATCACAGGAGAAAACATCACAGTATTTCTAACATTTGAGTTTTTTGCATATTTTAGTGTGCTGTTGAAAATGAGGAACTTGTGCAGCATCTGGGAGCAGCTAAAGATGCCCAGAGACAGCTCACAGCAGAGGTGAATACATTATTTAATAAGACAGTAATTTAGTAGCTGGGCAGTGGCTGTTCATTTTGCCATGAGAGGTTTAGTCTCAGCTGGATCAGAAGTATTAAATAATTTTGTCCATGTGCATGGAACAAAGGAACAATTACTTTCCTGGTAGAATTCAAAACCACCTCCTTCCTGTTCTCTCCTTGCATTTTGAAAAATTGAGGCTTATGGGCTGTATGGGAACCCAGAGGTTGACTTCTCTAGGCTCGTAGTTTAAGCCTATTTTAAAGAGTGAGATAACATGGGAGACCTCACTTTAGCTCTGTTTGTTCAGTGAATAAACTGAAGACAGTCCAGGATTGCTGGCTGTCTTTTGGGCACTATATTCACATGAACAAAGGGGGCAAAACAGAATGAATAAAGCTTGATCCCCTTAGGATGTGTCTTGCACTTGGACTACTTGGTGTTGAAGGTGGGAATGCTGAGAGAAACTTTTCCTGCTGGACCTTTTGTATCTGTGGTGCTCCAAAAATATTAAGCTCATGCTTCTTTAGCTTCTTTCCCTCACTTTCTTAGGAAAGAATATGGACAGGAACTCTGTTTCCAAGCCAAATAGCTTATCTCTATGAGATTTGTAGGACTGTGGTATTTCAAACCTTTTCAAATCTTTTCCCCTGCACCACTGTCACCTTACCAGTGTTAACAGCACTTGCAGGCATTTCCTGCTAACAGAGCACCCCCCCCAAGGTCTCGGGCTGTGTTCTGTGTTGCAGCTGCGAGAGCTGGAAGACAAGTACGCCGAGTGCATGGAGATGCTTCACGAGGCACAAGAAGAGCTGAAAAACCTTCGCAACAAGACCATGCCAAATGCTATATCACGTCGGTACCACTCTCTGGGTCTCTTCCCGATGGTAAGCAGATTGAAGGGGTGGGGAAAAACCTGCACACACCAGGAAACAACCAAGCAAAGGAAGTGGATTTGCACCTGACTTACAGCTTCAGGGGCAGGGTACTGGGCCAGACATGAGCATAGGTGAAATGCACATTTATGTAATGTTAAAGGGATCAGTTTTTCATCCCTGGTTCTGAAACAGTGGTGCTGTGCAGCTGCTTGGTTTTGCTGCAGTGTTACATACAGCCTGCAGCTTATGCTGTGTGTCACGGGTAGCATTGATAGGTTGCTGCACAGTTCTGCACATCTTTGTGATGCATCTCCTTTGCTGTGGTGCTGGTTTTTATTAGGAAGCATTAGGAGCTTCCTGTTTTTCTTCAATATCCTTGGAGATATAACTTCTGTTTCCAGACATGGCATTTTTCTAGTCTCTTATGGCATGCATTCTAGTTCTTCACTACTTGAATAGGGTTACAAATACCTTCTTCGTTTAAGGTCACTGAAAATTCAGGAATATTTGTTGCTCATCTGTATTATGGCAACAAATTATGGCAGTTTCACTGGTGTAATCAACTTTGCTTTCCTGGTTTCATGTGAGTATGACATTTAAAGCACAGGGAATATGCAGTACTTCAATGAAATGAGGAAAAAAAGAGTGGGTAGGAATGTACCCAGTGACTGGCTCTGCTTGCCTGTGTATCTCTAGGAAGGTTCTATTACTTCTGAAGGCAGTGGTGTCAGTGGTTTCTTTTGAATTACATTAATGCAATCAAGCAGCAGAATCTGGCCTTCCTTATCTTTAGCCATGTCTTGTCTTACTGCTGAGGAGGATCATATTTTATTTGTGGTCACAAGACATAAATTGCCAAAAAAGGCTTAGCTTGCCTTCTTGTGTTCCCTTCTGAGACTGAACACAGGGCAGTTTCAAGTGCAGGTGTTCGATGATACAAGCTGTGCTTGCTCAAACACAGTTGAAAGCTGCGAAACCTATCTCAGCACAAGCATATTTTTATGTGTTTTGTGTGAAAATAATTTTCAAATGTTGAATCATGGGATGGAAGATCAATTAGATTTGCAAATATTTGACACTTAGACTCTGCACCCAGCAGTAAAAATTACCAGCCATGGAAAATTGATGCCCTGTCACCTGTATCCTTATGAAGGAAATATGTAATGCTTTATACAAAGGACCATGTCATCTTTGTAGATGATTGAGTAATGTTGTGAAAGGAAAGAGTGTTTTCTGTTTATTTTAAATGAGAACATATTGAGCAAAACTGTATATATTAAGGGTGAGTGTTACTGAGTAGGGAATTCTGAGAAGTTGGGACACCTGAATTCTGTTGTTGCCTGAGGTAGGTTCTTTGACAGTTATCATATGTTGGTGAAAAACTGTAGCAGAATGAAGCTAAGCCATATTTTATTAGTGCTTTAAATATCTACATTAACGTCTCAGCTTTCCAGTGGATTTTCATTTTTAAACCTTTCTTTTTTTTGGAAATACTTTTTATTAGTTATTGTTTTATATAAGTGATTTATTATTTTCTGCAATGGCAACCTATTAATAGTCTGGTATTTGTTTCTCTTTTGTGCTTCTTTTTTTACAGGATTCTTTGGCAGCAGAGATAGAAGGGTCAATGAGGAAAGAACTGCATTTAGATGAACCTGACTCTCCTGACTTGGCGTAAGACTGAAAAGATTTGGTTCCTAATTGATTATGTCTTAGGTTTATTATTGGATGAGATATAAAAAGACAGGAAATAGTAGAGCTGGAGATTTAGAAAGGATTATTTCTGGCCAAGTGTGAATGATAGAGAGAAAGGAAAATAAATTGTCTTGTTATTGGGGTTGTTGTATTTTCTGCTAAAGTTGCCAAAAGAAAATCCCTGTATATAGGTTTTGCCTTTTCTTACAAACTTTTTGTCTTCATTTATGAGTGCTGAGAATGAGAAATAGTTTCTTTTCTTGTGTGTTACCATGCTAGGTTTCTTCCCGTGATTAGGAGGGGAGTTCACTTTAGTGGATTTTCTCTTCAGGTTTTGTAACACTTATACCAGATGATTCTTGATCTAATCCAATTTTCTACAGGGAGAACATCAGTGCAGAAGGGGATTTGGAATGGTGTGATGCCCATTATGCCTGTGCTGAAGTTCTCTTGAATGAACTTCCAACCTACTCTGTAGTTTAAGCACTTGTGACAGTACAGGAGCTATAGATAGATGCAGTCTGGCAGAAATGGCCTCACTGACACCACTTGCACGTCTATTCCAATGGGTTTATCTCACTAAGTTTGTGCAAAGCATGGATTGTTTAATTTGAAACAAGTTAATCCAGTTTACAGGGTCTGGTAG
This sequence comes from Formicarius rufipectus, assembly GCA_013399695.1. Lineage (NCBI taxonomy): Eukaryota > Metazoa > Chordata > Aves > Passeriformes > Formicariidae > Formicarius > Formicarius rufipectus. Next base: position 665,892 of record VXAU01000979.1, on the reverse strand, counting down.
AGAAGCAGAGTTTGCAAAGAAAGGACAGTCAGGGGAGGTACATTAGGCACTTCCCTGAAACCTTTAGTGGCATTTATAAAAAGCTTGGTGTATGCATTAACCTTCACTGAGCATGGGCCAAGAATTGTGAGTGAGGCTTTGACAGAGTGGAAGGTTGATTAGAAAAATGTATGGTCAGAAAGATGTGAGCATGTTCAGACCCCATGGGATCCTTTAGTCCTTCCAGAATAATCTAACTTAGAGCTTTTTTAACTTCTTTAGAATGCCTTTTATGTTGCTTTGCATATACCAAGGGAGGATACTTTTTTTGGTTGTGTGGCTTGTCTTGGTTTTATCTGTTTGTGCAGTGGTAGTAACAGTACCCTCCATGGGACTGTTTATTGATCAATGCCCTTAGATCCAGCCTCTTGAGGAGACACAGCTCAGACTTGGAGCCTCCACGCAAAGGCTGCAACTGTTGAGCACTCATGGACAGAAGGGAAGAAATTGGAGTGACAGTAAATAGCAGAAACAACGTGCCTTATGTTCCATCCTGGCAATGTTACCTCCCAGCTAGAAGGAACGTGCTGTTCTTGTGTTCAGCCACTGTTGAGCTGTAAAACAAAGCAGCAATGACACTTCTGTAGCAGGATGTAGGGCAGTTTTATTTTGTCAAGAAATTTCTGCTGGAGGGTCATCTGATCTTAATCATAAAGCAGGTGAACAGTGTTTGTTGTGGTGTCAGGACAATGGTGATTAAGAATGAACTGTAGAACTAGGTCAAAAATTAGGTTTCCTTGACACCTTCTCTCTATACCTTTGGTCCTTTGTATTTCTGGGATTTTTTTTTTTAATTTTTATTTTATTTTTTAAAAAACTACTCTTAAAGGGGGTTAGAAATTGGTTGCAAAGGGAAAAGGTAGAATTGTTTGCACAGAGATACTCAGTAAATTCAAATTCTTTTTTAAAATTGATTAGCCAGTTCATAGTTAAGAATTGAATGGAGATCAATTTTGTTTTTTTAAAAATTCTTTTCCACATAATGGCTTTACAGCATTTTCAGCTGATGTACTGAAATGATCTTTCACTTTTTATTAATTTTTGAAAGAGTCTTTGCACATAACTGTCAAATGTTCTGTCAGAAATATTCTAGGGTGGTGGAAGAATTGTGTTGATGAATTGAGCAGTGGCCAGACTGTAGCAAGTGTAGGACCCTGTGCGTACTACTTCACAGGAACTATACATAAAAACAGAGTGGTTGGTGGAGCTGTGAGCAGGAAGGGCTGTTGATAAGCTGTTACCTGTTTCTCTCTTCCTCCTTAAGAAGTACTGTGTGATTATTGAGTGTGTGTGTGTGTCTTTCAGTCATCAGAAGCGGGTCTTCGAGACGGTGAGAAATGTTAACCAAGTGGTCAAGCAGAGATCCATGACTCCATCACCAATGAATATCCCAGGCTCTAACCAGTCCTCTGCTATGAACTCAGTCATTTCCAGCTGTGTCAGCACTCCACGTTCTAGTTTCTATGGGGGAGACATCTCTAACATCGTGATAGACAACAAGACCAACAGCATCATCTTAGAGACAGAGTCCTCTGACAATGGGTCAGTACTGGACTTCGCGTTTGCTTTGTTTCTGACATCAAGGCCAAGTCTTTTTATTTCCCTCTTCTTGTGTTACAGTTTTTGAGCACTCAGGTTTATTTAAAAAGGAAACCCTTTTGGAAGCACTGTGTGTCAATTAGTGTCTGCAACTCAGGCCTGTTCTGAGATGCAACATCACCAGACGATGTAAAACCACCCAGTTTTTGCAACTGTGGGCCAACAGTTAAAAATAATTATGTTTTCACCATTTTACATGAATGCCAGGGAGATCTGATCTCAGTTGTAGCTACAGTTAACTTTTTTGATGCTAAAAACGAATAAAGTGTGCTTTGGTAGTTACCTGATACGAAAACTTGCAAATTAAACCAATTGGAACTTTGTTTTTCTAGTCTCTTCCCCCAGTGCAGCTCCTCACTATGCTGTATGTACTTTTCACTAAAAATTACTTAATACCTCAAAACACTGTAAGCTTTTCAGCATAACATACTCGTGTTACTCACTGTGGTATTCTTGCAGCATTGGCCCTGTAAGATGTGACCTGCTTACTTGAGTTTGTCTAAATGTAGGAGACGCGCAACAGTCACCTCTCATCTCTTTGTAGGAGTAAGCTCTTAGGTAAAGCTCAGGTTTTCCAACCTCCTGGCAGGAACTAGATTTCAAAACCATTCTAGTATGAAAAAGAAACAAAAGACTGGTGTTTGCCTTTGAGTTCTCTGGACAAGTAGCAAGTTCTTCCCAGACACAGTAATTTAAAGGTACTGGTGAAAAAACTGTCACATGGAAGTTTTAAGCGTTTCTAAGAATGTCTTTTTCTCTCTCCCTTCCCCCTCCCGTTTTTTTGTTTGGTTTTTTTTTTTTTTTTTAATTATTTTGTGTCCCCTGTTATGTTTTAGAAATGAGGACAGGATGAAGAAGCCTGGAACTCCAGGGACTCCAGGCTCCAGCGACCTGGAGACTGCCCTTCGCAGGCTCTCCCTTAGGCGCGAGAATTACCTCTCGGAGAGGAAGTTCTTTGAAGAAGAGCAGGAAAGGAAGTTGCGGGAACTGGCAGAAAAGGGAGAGCTCCACAGTGGTTCTGTTACCCCCACAGAGAGCATCATGTCCCTGGGAACTCACTCCAGATTTTCCGAGTTCACTGGATATTCAGGGATGTCCATCAGCAGTCGCTCCTACCTGCCCGAAAAGCTTCAGATTGTGAAGCCACTCGAAGGTGATAACAAAGGGCCTCGGCCTTTATCTGTTGTTCTTGGTGACTCGCTGTGGTCTCTCATCCATCACCAGAAAGCAGGAAATCTTTGCAATACATACTCTTTTTACTTTAGAGACAGCAATCCACGCTGTTGGTTCGAGATCTTCTAACTGCTGTACTTTCCCACGAGCCTTAAAAGTGTTAGGAAACAATTACAGCCAAGGCAGTAAAATCAATATTACAGGCCACACACTTATCAGCTTTCCAACTGACCTAAATGTTGCCACTTCATGCTTGGAAAAGAATGCTGGATAAGTATATGGAATTGAAACAAGAATTCTGTATACTAGTGTCTGCAAAGGCCTTTACCCACTTAAATTAGTCCAGTTGGAAGGCTCTTTTAGTGATTAAAAATAATCTGTGGACTTCAGTTGGCTGTTTGGGTGGTCACACATGAGGTGCTGTGGCTTTGCATTTCATGTGGGAAATAGGTGGGGATTTTTAAAGTCAATTTTCCTTCATGTGTTATCTCAGGAAAAGGCAAGATACAGGTAGATGACAGTCAGGGCTAGAGCTTTATTTCTAAGTTTATTTCAGTAGTCTGTCTAAACAAGCTGGCAGAGCACATGCTGTGTAGTCTGCCTGGCTTTCTTCAGTTCTTTCAGGTTGTAACTGGAAGTTAACTGAGTAGATTCCTGCAGGTGTTAAACAAAATGAAGCTGGTTTTCCTGTTTGACAGACACCCTAGTTAACATCATTTAGTTGTGACTTCTCTCTCTCTTTTCCTTTTTACAAAACTCTTGTTTTACATTGCAATGGCGTGTGTTTTAATTGCAGAAGTACCTTTTTTTTTCTTTTCATCTTTTTAGAACTAGTTTATTTCACATATAAGGAGCATTTAGCATGACACCTATTCAGATGCAGAAATAACCCATCCTGCAGAAAGTGATGGACTGTATCTGCCTATTCAAATGAAACTATAGCCATAGCACACAAATCCAGACTGTCTAGCAGATTTCAATAGTTTGTTTTCATGGCTACTTTAAATGCTCATAAAAGTTCCTGTACCATATGAGGGAAATGATGATCCAGCTTTGTTTCAATTTCTGATTGTAATAGATTTTTGTCACCATCCCATTATATCTGCTATTTTTTCTTCCAATAAACTCTTGAAGTCTTTATCATCTTTCTATCTGTCTGGGTTTTTTTTCCCCTCTGGTTTTGTTTATTGTTCTCACTGAGTCATTCTTCTTTTAAAATTATTGCACCTTTTAAAGTACTTCTCATGTTTGGTTTTAGATCTTATTCGTAGAGTGTTTGTGCCTGCCTGTTTCATAAGTTCAGTGTTTGCTAACTTTTACTAACTACATGTTTATGATTCTGTTCTGCACTTCAGCCCAATTTCGTTCACAAGTGTTTTCCATGAGATTTAACTTTTGTTTTCAGTTTCATGGATGCTTTCACACTACTGGGGCACAACAGTCTGTTGTACCTGCAGACTGTTACCAGGAGTTGTGCCTTTGTTTTTATTACTGTTTTACTAACGGTGCTCATGCCGTAAAATGGAAGAAATAAAAATTGGTTCAATAATAAATTTCAAGTTAATGACTTCTACCCCTTTAAAGCAGTCTTTTAAATCCCACAGTAAAATAGAGTGACAGGAATATTAAGAAATTAACCATCTTTTGCTCCCTTAAAAAAAACAGCCTGTGCTTTCTTTTAGTGAAAACAGCAGGATTGCTTGATGTGATTTGCTTTAGTTACAATCTAGTGCTTGGGTTTTTTCCTTTCATTTTCAACTGTGCATCTGTGGCTTGTTGTGCCACAAGCATGAAACAGCACTACCTGTGTCCTGTGGGAAAACCAGAACCCTGGACTGATACTGTCTTTACCCACTTTCTTGCAATTGTGGCAGCGGCACATTGGAAATTTCTAAGCTTTCTCTGCCCCTTATAGTCTATATGCTGTCATGCAGAGATATCAGGAGTACAGGAAAAAATAATGTACTCCATTCATATACTTCATTCTTGTATTCCTTCTTCCTTCAGCTTGGCAGTCCCACTGCTGCACAGTAAATCCCTTATGCCGACTTCTGATAACATAATTTACTGAACAGTCTAGCAGATGCTGGGACTGAATGTAGACCTAGGAGATGCTGTATTTCTGGCTTCTTTTGACTTTTGCACCTTTCTGGGTTTTTTTGGTTTTGTTTTGGAGGGGTGGTATTTACAACTGTTCATGGTAGTTTTCTGCATGGCAAAATTAAAGGTCCCTTATACTCGTTTTATGAGCTCAAGTTTAAACTCAGATATCCTCCTCTTTTTGACGAAGCTTGGGCTGTTTTGATTTCCAGGTTCCAAAAGAAACTAACAACATGTAGTTTCAATAGAAATACTGAAGCTGAAAATGCAGATGTTTTGGTGAATATCTTTCCTATGGAAAGAGATGATGTGTATTAACAATTCAATACTTGTATTCTGCAGAGTTCATTTTAAGCATTAAATTTAGTGAGCTTTAAGGTGGAAATTAGCATGTAGAAGTTAATTAACTTTTTATGCTTGCATGCAGTGCAGAAATACATTTTGATTTCCATTGTTCTTTAATTCTTGGAGTATAGTCTGACAGCAAACCTTGGTTAAGGCTTGACAATACCTGGTATTTCTTCACATTCTGGGATATTTCTGTTATGTAGAAACAAAGAGACTTGGCCTTTATGACAATTCAGAACTAAATACAGCTTATACAAATGTCTTTTCTCTAGAGTTATTTATTTCGGGGTTACAATTTCTTCTTCTTGAGCTTCAAGTGTACCAATCATCTTCAGTTTCTCTAAACTTACTTTAAATGAAAAAGGTAGATAGGCTCATTATTCAAAGTAATCTAGCAGATCCATTTATTCTAAACTAAAATTTACAGAAGTGAGATAGGCTTAATTAAAACAATCCCAGTCCTTCTGGAGAAAGAGTTTTTCCCTGTTCTTCTATTCCACAGTAAGCTTCCTGAAATAAAATAATCCTTATGTAAAATGAAAATTTTTTCAGATAGAAAATACTACATATAAGAGCCATCCCTTCTCTAGTTATTATAGTTGTTTAGGTTTTTACATACACCATGCAATGAATTGAACATTATTGCTCTTTGAATGCTCTTTATGTGCCAGCTCCTTGAGTGAGTATTCTGATTTGGAGAGAAGGGACAGGAACAAGACAACAGAAACTGCTGATTTAAGCTGGCAGAGATGGGAATACAGGTTTATTTTGCTTGTGTCATAGGACATGTGTGATTTTGAGTCACATATTTGAAAACAGTAGTAGGAAAGTGTAGGGCCTTGTGAGCAGTTTAATCTCAACTTGAGGAATCAGATAAATCCTCCCCATGTTCAGTGGGCCCATCTCAGTGTATTTACCAATTTATCTTGATCCATTACTGGTTTTGACTAATTGTCTCCTATTGAACACTGAATATTGAATGCTTTTCTCTGTAAAATGTACCTCCTTCCTCAAAACATTTCTCTGCCAAGGATGAAGCTACAGGTACAGTAGCATTTAGTTGTGTGGTAGTTTGAGTTCCTGTAGCATAGGGGCCATACAGGTGTTTAGATGTACAGTTCAGAGGTATTACCTGCTTACATGTGCCTGGAGCTTATGGGGCTTTTTAATATGGGGACACAGCTGAAATTGCTGTGCCATCTGTGTGACTGTCCTCCTGCTTAGCCATTGGTAGTGAATTCTGGCATGCTTTCGGCACCTCTCTTAGTGTGAGCCTAACGTGGGGATGAGTGGCTGTGTTCCTCTTAGAGCTTTCTGTGGTGGTGCTCCGATCAACACTTCTTCCTACTCCTGCTTAATCCCATGAATTGAAGTGGATGAGGGTATTTACAGGGAGGGGGTGTGCATGTGCACAAGTGAGCTGCCTCTCACCACCAGCCTTTGCCTATCTGCTGGTGTGGTCAGTCTGTTTCACACTGATGTGGAAGTGCTGAAGCACAGGTGAAGCAGTTTTGTCTTGTAGCATGTCCTCCTAGTAATATTAAACCCAGAAACATTTAAAGGTTTGGAGCTCCCAGACCTTTGGTCTTCTGGATAAACAAAGGGGGACTTTCTGTCTTTTAGGTCCTGGGTTGATTACTAATTTATTTTGGTTGTCTTTCTGTTCCCTTCCAAGGTTCTGCCACTTTGCACCACTGGCAGCAGCTGGCTCAGCCTCACCTGGGTGGGATCCTGGACCCGAGGCCCGGAGTTGTCACTAAGGGCTTCAGGACCCTCGACCTGGACCTGGATGAAGTGTACTGCCTTAATGACTATGAGGAAGATGAGACAGGTGACATTTCTTACAAGGGCCTAACTACCTCGACGCCAGTTCAGCACACAGAGACCTCAGGTGAGAGGTCACAAGCACAAGTGACTGTTTCAGACAACAAGAATAAGCCCCGCCAGTCTCAGGCTTTCCCAGAGGAGATGCAGGAGTCCACGGCTGACGATGATGAGGGGTCTGGTGAGGGAAACTCCTTAAGTCCAGTAAAACTGACATCTTTACAGGATTTTGATTACTGGGCCATTCTCACGTCTCTCCAGAACAGCATCCACAATGCTCTGTGTGTCGTGTCTGCGCGGTAACGCGCGCAGGGCTTACAACGTAACCATTCTAACGTGGCCGCAGTTGATAGTACTTTAATTTGTTCCTCAGTAACAGCATCTGTGGTCAATATTTTATTCAATTTTGATAAGAGAAGGCTGCTAAAAGGAAGTGGTTTGTTCACAAACCTTCGTGTGGCACGTGTGCAACTTGTGTGTGCATTTAGTGCACGCTGTTCAGTGTATGCAATGCACAGATTATGTATATTCTGTATGACTGTAGCGCAGGTCCTGTCTGACTGTTCATAAGAGGTGTTGCTGTGCTTTAGGTTTTTGTACAAAGACTAAATGATTAGTGTTCTGAAGTTGCATCTAAGTTGCCTTTGCCGAAACAAATGAAAGTGCCTCGAAAGTCACCAAAGAAATTCTGTAAGTTTAATTCACTGACATCGGGTACTGTTACCTGTTTTTAAAGTCCTTTTGAGATAAAGGATTAAGAGGATGTTTTTATGCAGTGACTGATGACACTTCCCTCATTCCCTCTCCACCACACTATTAAATCCTGTCCTTCCTATTTATACAGTATTAAGATTTAAACATTTTTAAGTGACACAGTACTGCATGAGTTGTTAGACACTGAAATGACATTAGCAGTCTATTATTGCACAAGGCTACAGGTTCTCAAGACTATAGATGTGTTTTGAGTTTGTGTGGTTTCTTTTTTGTTCTTGGAGTTTGGGGGGCTTGTTTTAATAAGCTGTATAATCTTGCTGAAGATTTGCCTCTGGTCAAGAATTATATTTAATCCAGAATCAGAAAATTAGAAGAACTCTTTTTTGTTTTCCCTAGACTTTTTGTTTTTATGTAACTACTTTAAATAGAGACACTTCCTTCCCTCTTCTTTTTCTGGGATAAATAATAATTTAATATTTGGCTGGTCTTTGGAAGATTAGATTGTCTCAGGGCTAAACAATAATATTTCTGTTATTATCATGACATTGAGTACCTTCAGCTCTCACTGCAATGGCAGTTCAGCACTTTCAGCTATTGAATATAAACTACTTTTTGCAGTTAGGTGTATTACAATGAAACTTAAAATCGTAAAGGTTGGAAAAGACCTCTAAGTTGATTGAGTCCAGTTGTTAACCCAGCACTGACAAGTCCATCACTAAGCCATGTCCCTCAGTGCCACATCTACAGGTCTTTTAAATCCCTCCAGGGACAGTGATTTAACCACTTCCCTGGGCAGCCCATTCCAATGCTTCAGCATTCAAACCCTTCAGCTTCCCTTTCCACTGGCAAAAATTATCTTTGTTCTAAGAGATCCATTGCCCAGAAAGAATGTTTATATTTTTACATATATTTATTCAAAAATAAATAATGCCTTTTCAGGAGTTTTGTACCATTTTGGATATTATCCAGGTTTTTATAATTTTGAAGAGTCCAAGTAACAGCAGCAAGAAAAGCTGGAGATAGGGGGAAACATAAACTGATATAATCAAAGGCTGAGTTAACTGACATTTTTAGGGTCTGAGAATAGAAGATTCAACAAAAGGGATGACTAATTTTAAATTGTGTTGCTGCAAAGAGAAAGGGAACAAGTTCTTCATATACTCAGGATACAGTAATTGTGCAAAAAAGTTGCTTGGGTTACACTGTGAACAACTGTAAGAATTTTCAACATGGGCACATGTCAAAACTGTAGAAAACTTACTGTCATGGGCTAGACAGAGACAGGGGTGTAGTTTAGTTCCTTGGGGTTTTTTTAAGAATGGATTAGTAAAACATTTCTGGGTAATAATTTGGAAGAGTTCTCCCTTTGCAGTAGGACAATAAATGTAGTCTTGCTCTGTGATTACAAACTGGCAAGAAGGTTTAGTATTTCCTTCCATTTTCTGTCTCCATTACAATTTGAGTACACATCACTGTTATTAATAGGTTATTTACTGGTTACTGCGGATTTTGTCCTGGGAAAACTCTTATCTCAAAGTTTTTAAGCAAATTCCATACCTTTTAAATTGGCAAAGTAGATAAAATCTGTGAACTTGGTCTATCAATCTTACCTCACCTTGTATTGTTCACTACGTAATTTTAACACATTGCAGAAATAAATTGGTCAAAAATTAGCAACTAGGAACGAACAAGTGCACTGAAAACTTTAGTTTCCCATGCTTTCAAATTGTGCAGCTGCTTAGAATTTAAGAGTATCCATGAGCTACCACTTCATTGCTGATTGCATTGCTCAAATAAAGTAGAGACTGCTGCATCTGCTTTTTGTTGCAGCAATTTGTCAGATGTTACACAAGGGGAGAATTGTGGATGTTTTCAGAGTAAGCACTTACTAATGAGGCAGTACTTCTTAGGATCCACAATCTACCCACTGAAGAATTCCTTTTGGAAGAGGAGATGCGTGCTTAGCTTATGAATTTATTTTGTTTTAAATGCTGTGCAGCCATTGCTTCTCTTGAAAAAGCCTCCTCAGCATTCTTTCTCCTAGGTTTCTATGTAAGAAATGCAAGGCAGGAGGGGTGTGTATGGACATGCAGCTCCTCAGAGCCCTCTCAGGAGCACAGAATTCCAACCTCTTTGCTTGCATGATTCCAAGGGAGCTTCCAGTTGGCAATGTACAGAATAAGCTCTTGCTAGAGAATGTGGAAGTAAAATAAAAAGGGAAGGAAGGAAATATCTTGGATACAGCCTTTTAGCAGTAGTGCTTTTGCTTATAGGATAGGTTGGTAGCAGAAAAATCTAATTCAAGAGGTTTGTAAAAGCCAGAAAGTGTCATCTTGCAGTTGCTGTTTGCAGGGCATCGAGTGTGCCAGTTTAGGGCTGCAGGTCCTTCAGCCTCAGACCAAAGTGCCTTGAGTCATACACTGCCTGCAGGGGCCATTCCCAGCAGATGTGAGTCCTCTTAGTCTGGTGGGCAGCTTTCTGCTTCATTTTGTCCTGTGGTCTGAGCCTCCCATTGTGCCATTTTTGCACTGGAGTACAGGTCTTGCAGAACCACTTCCCTAGATGTTCTCTGGCAGAGAACCCACGAGGCCCCCTTCCATATGCTGCCACTCTGTGGGTGTGCACAGTGCTGCTCAAGGTGAGCCCCAGGGCAGTCATTTCAACCACCAGGCTCTGGAGAGCAGCCTCAGGTTGCTGGTGCCAAAGATGTCTTGTAGCCAAAGCAGATGTATTCAGAACAAAGTCTTGGTTGTTTCTTGTGATAGATAGAGTCAGAAATCATTCTGGCTAAATATGAGAAAGTTATGATCCTTGACTTTTCCTGTCCCTCTGTTGGAACCTGTAGTATCCATTGATATATAAAATAGTTCCCTCACCATAAATGCATATTCTATCCCAAATATGGCATTGAACATGTCAGAAGAAATGAACACATTTACTTTATGATCTGCAGTAGGTTTGTTGGAGCCACATTCTGTGTGTGGGTGGAGTGACTTCGTGGAGGATTGTAAATTCCAGAGTTGCAATTCTAGCCCAATACCCAGGAATAGGTTGAAATTTGTATATCACTGATGTACACACTCAGCATAATTGAAATTGTAGAGAAGTTACAGGACAGTGTTTTTAATGACATCTAGGACAAGTAATTTTTGCAACACAATTTTTTAGTAACCTCAGTATATTTTTTTGTTCTGTGAAAGAAAATGTCGTATGTTATAAAAACGTACAGAACGTTTTTTGGAAGGAGGGGTTGGGTTGTTGGGGTTTTTTTGTTTGGTTGGTTTGTTGTGATTTTTAATGCAAAAAAAACAAAACCCCAAGCCATTCAAAGCACTTAATAATATTATGAATGTTCTAATTTTGTAGTTGAAAGAGCTACATGGTGCAACGTGTTCTTATTTGCCTGCTAGTATTGGGTGCATGAACTGGTCTTTCAGTATTTGTGTTTTAGTTCCACTGGTTGATTGCTTTGAATAATGCACAGCATTAGGGGGGGATCATCACTCTTGTACTTCATGTTTAGACCTTAATCATGACATGGAGATCTTCCCAAAAGATGCCTAAAAATCACAAAAGCACATAATGAATGTCTTATGTTGGAGTTGGTTTTAGCAGGATTACTATACATGCTTCTGAAAGGTTACCACTGTACAGAAAAGCAATAAATTTTGTAACTCTTCTTAGAACTAAGGTATTGGTGCATATTTAAATATATCTTATTTTCAAATGGCATGACTACTTTGCAGTAATTATTTCTTTAAGTAAAGTCTGTCAGCAGTTGCTGTCTGTGCTGTTAAAATGTTACAGTTTTAGTTTGGGGATCCTAGCCTGCATAAACTCATGTTGAAGCCACATTAAATACTTTGAAGCCTTTTTCCATCTGTGCTCCATGGTTATGTACATATGAGAAAGTGACCTCAGACAGAAGAAAACCCTGTCCAAAGAATGTCCTGCGTTTGCTCAGTTTTTCCTCTCTTGCTGTTTCCAAAGGCAAAATAAATGAAAAGTTTGGAAAAGCAGATATTCAGAAAATAATTTTGTTGTTTAAGAAACATAACAGAAGTACCACTGCTGGCATAGATGTATGAATTCCTGGAGGTTTTGCGTATTCTCAGTTACCCATGAAACCAGTGTTTTCTGAAGGACATCTGAAGGCACTTGAACACCTTTAGGAGAGAAGCATGCCCACATTTTACAGCTGTTGTGTTTATCACCCATCTCCTTTTTATTGTAGTAGTTAACCCAACCGTCAGCTTCAGCATACCCTGTCTCCTCCCTGTTCAGTCAGCCAGGCATTTTCAGGACAGGTAGCACTGGGTTTCACAGCTCTCACCTTTGGATGCCTCTTAGTGGTGCTTCGTTAGCCTCTTTCAAAACAGGCAGAGCTTTTCTATTCAGCAATAAAAGAAACTTCTTATGCTTTAAAATATTATCTGTCACTCTGAGGACTCCTCAACGTGATTGTCATTCCATCCCTGTCCCAAGAGCCTGTGCTAAAGAGATGCCCAAATTTCAGCGCATTCTCTGCTCAAAGATCAGGGAACCAAGTTTCCTCCTTTTTTTAAAAACATGCCATAGAAATAACAAGGAGAGTGACTTGCTTCAGAACTGGACTAAAGTGTTGCCTTTATGCCAATCTGGATCAAGTCATCCTCTGAAGATTTCCAATTTTTTAAAGTTACTTTCCTAATCAATCTGCAGTCACCAGAATAGGTGTTTATATTAAAAAAAAGGATTTACTGTTCACTGTGAGCTCTCTGCCCCTTCATTGCCATTTCAGCCTAACAGCAAATTTGAGTTCGGATCCAATGGTACAAAAGTTAATGGTGTTTTTAGTATAGCTGCTGCTTAAAAAATTTTCCTCAAACTCAATTTGTCTTGACATCTTCTCATGGATGGGGCAGGCCACTAGTTTGCTCCTGTAACTTTGTACCTCTCTCTGCACAAGCTGGTTGAAACAGGGATTAAATGGCCTTTCAAGGGTTCATGCCCTGAACGTACCTAATTTGCTGTTCACACCTGGCAGAATGGCCCATGAGCTCTGAGTCCTGAAGCTGGGACAGTTCTGAGCTGTGTACAATCAGCTTTGTGCTTTGAATGAGGAAAGCTGTTTGTTTTACCACAAGATGGAGCTCTCTGTTTGACTGGAACCTGCCTTTTATAGCAGCTTTTTAAAAGATGTTTTTACAGCAGTGTTCTGCTTACAGGAGGAGAGGCCCTTTCAGCTGTGTTTTGCGTTTTTCCCATAGTGCCTATGAATTGCTTGGGAAAGTTTAATCAGGTGAACAGTCATTAATTGCTGAGAGATAAATCATGGTCCAGCAGCAATCTTAGGTTTTACTGTATTTTTAATTTAGGGGGAGAAATGCACAGGTTGCATAGGTTTCCTGATGGATGAAATCACGTGATGTTTCTGTAAATTTTGTTGAGCACTGGATTTTGTACAGATTCTTTTTCATACAGGTATGAAGTCTGGTTGTTAAACTGCTACATCTTTGAAAGAGAGGGTATAAGTAAAACATTTGGTTTCAGACACAGTTACATGCAATGGGTGCTTATATTAAAATTAAAAATAATTCTTTGGTGTATGTATATGTGAAGATAGTCTCTCTTATTATAAAAATGTATTACTCCCTCATGAAGTTATACCAATTCAGGAAATGGCCTTTCATATGTCAAATTACAGAGTTAGGACTGAATTATTTTGTTTCTATTTTATAAACTTTGTTCATTTACAGCAACAGGTTCTCACTCTTTTTACTGTGTCCAAAGGATGGAAAATGCTACTGCAATATGACACACCCCATTGTTGACTGGGGATGGAGCTGGAGGATGAAGCTGGTACAGGACTTTCTTAGTGGTATTTGAGGGTGGAATATATCCATGGAAATGGATAGACTTATTTTTAAATCATTTCAATTCGTTACCTCTTATTAGAGTCAGTGATTTCTCTACTTTTAGCAGCCTTCTCCTATCTTTGACTCATTAATAGCAATGAGTCTTGCTTTTGCTAATGCAGCTACGTATCTTCAGTGTGCCTGTCCCCAGTCTGAAGGGGTGCCCAGTGGATATTACAAATGGGGAAAATGCACTGATTGTATTACAGCTATGTGCTTTGGGTTGAGCTTGCAATCTCAAATCAGCATTGCTTTATTCTGTTCTCTATTCATCATCCAGGGATAACTGCTTTGTTTCTAATTGATTTATGTTCAAGTCCTGTGTTTTCTCTAAATAACCAATCTTTTCATGTCCAGTTACTTGAGCTCTTTCTCCAGATTTTCTTATAACTCTCTACCATATGGAGAGAATCATGATTGCTAGGCTGTGCTCCCTTGTAATAGTTTTTATAGTGCTCACACTAATGTCTAAAGCAACTGGATTCCTGAAGCATCATAATTACCATCTCTGGAGGTGAAGTAGAGCTTGTTGTTCTGTTATGCTGTGCTAACATTTGAGTGTGTTAACATGACACTCCAGTGGGGTTTTTGGAAACGTCCTTCTTTAATGTCCAGCAGTACATTCCACTGCTAACTAGGAGTTACCTCACTTTGTATGCTCAGCCACTTCTGCTTCCACTGTTCACATTGCCCATGCTCTACCCTTCACATACCACTTACATGTCTTCTGAAAGGGCTACCTGACCACACACACTGTTTTGGAGCTGTGATACTTTTTATATGAAAAAGGGAACACAGCCACGATTAAGGCTTGCATTGCTTCTGCTAAGCATCTCTGGGAGTTCAGAGTGGTGTCTGGGCTAGTTGGTTGGTCTGTCTGTCCTTTGCAATGTGTCGAATAGTTGTGTACTGTGGTATTAAACTGTGGCTTAATCAGGGAATGGCTCAGAGGGTTGGGTAGAACTGAGGGGGAGGGAGCTGCTCACGATTTTTATTGTGCATGTCTTTTAACCACTGCTAAATTTGGTTACTAAGTAAGAGAACCTATGCAATCATGATATCTTTGATGTAATATTTAACTCTGGGTGTTTTTCAACCAGCTTTTCAGATGCATGGCTCTTAAATTCTGTAGTTATTTTGCAGTGACCACAGCTGCATTATATAGCAGGTTGGTACAGCCACAGAAGTATTTCTGAGAAGAAGAAAGAAATTGGCCTATTTAATTTTTTTAATTGACCTGTATTGCTTCTGGCCCAAATAATTGATACATTGACAGAGTGGCAATTTTACAGCCACATTTGTCAGGAAATTTATTTACTAAACTCTTCACAAATATTCAAAACCTGGTATATTATGCAGCTGAAGACATATATTTTTAAAGAACCTAATCACAGGCACAAGAGAAATGTCACAGATGTACAGTAGTGGATCCAAAAAACTACCACTTTTCCATACTGCTGATGTGAAAAATCACAAGCAGTAATTAATATGTCTGTCCCCTCCCCAACCCAACAGTCTCTATTCCTGTAGCATTAGCCAGATGGATCCATTACTGAGAAGTAATGAGGATACCTTTTTATGGATCAGTCTAAAAGTTGAAATGCTCAAGCATTCAGAAAATCCTGGTGCTCCTGAGCTGGTACTAGAAAATGCTGCCTGTAATTTCCCATTGATACCAGTTGCTAGTTTAGATAAGGGCTAGCATTTCAATCACTGCCTGGCTTAAATTTGGTTTGAGCAAGACTTAATCTGCAGTGTTAGTGATCATGGATGAGATTCAGCAGACCTTTTTAGCACTAGCCTTGGAGTCCTGGAGATGTTTCTTTTGGAGAACAAGTGTCTGTCAAAGCAGCACTTGTGCATTTCACTTTTCTTGCATTGATCCCATCAAGGTGCCTCATCACTTTTTGCATCTCTCTTAATCAGCACACAGAAGTTTGGTTTTCCCCTTTTCTGTGTAAAATGCAAAGAATTTGCTTTTTTTTAATTTAGTACCTCATCCTGGGAAGTGCATGTCACAAACCAACTCCACCTTCACCTTCACCACCTGCCGCATTCTGCACCCCTCCGATGAGCTCACACGAGTCACTCCAAGGTAAGGGATTCCCGTGATGGCAAAGCCTTCAGCTCTGTCAGTTCCCCCCATAAGCAAATGCAAAGTAATGGCATAAAGCTGCATTGCTGAATTGCAGCACACCCCCAAATTATTCCTCCCACTTTGAGTTACCTTGACCCGTTTTGGAGAGGCGTGTGTAATGTTTTAAAAAGCCAATCAAAGTATCTTAAATTTTGTTGCCTCTAGTTAAGATACTGCACGATGAGACGTAACTGTATTGGCTTCTGATACCCAAACCTGGCTCCTCTTGGTCTCAGTAGTCCTTATATGTCAATGAACAGAATGTGATGTCTCATGGAAAAGGTTTTTCCAGCGAGGAAAAGTAAATCTTTTCTCTCAGAAGAGAAAAATGATGTGCAGGTAAAGAAATCCAGGAAGTACATGAGGAATGGAGAAGGAAGTATGCCTTAATCAGAAACAGGGAGATGTCTGCCTTATCCCTTGGGGTAATTGTTGGAAATGAATGCGCAGTGGCCATGCTGAAACTAATGAACTGGTGTAACAATAGCAGTGCATGCCGACAGAAGGCAATTCCACAGCCTCAGGGAAGGTGAAGATCTGAGCACCAGAGGGGATGTGTGAATTTCGTACTTAAAGAAGGAGCTTTCCTTCCTTAGCAAGTCAGTATTTCATGTGTGTTCTTTTCTGTTTAGAAAGTCAGTGCCTCATTGCTTTCTCTGCCCCTTCCAGCCCTTTGTGGGAGTGTGCCACTGTGTAGGTCCCCATTCAGACATATGTCTAGACTTGTGCAGACATAAGGTGGACACTGACGGCCTATGGAGGGCTTGAATAGTGAAGGTATTTAATATGAAAACCTGTCAGATGGAAAGGAAATGGATGATGATTAAATGTTAACTTCTGGTTCTCTTTCTGAACTCTAGTTAATAGTGGCCTGGGTGGTTTTTCTTGACTCTTTCCTGTCTTCTTTCCCCTCAGCATGGTTATGAAGAGGTCCCCTTAAATAGCTGCAGCTCTATTTTAATTTTATTATTGTTGATTTGCTGTCAGTTGTGATCATAATAAAGTCACTGGTTACTAAATGTAACAAATTAGCCAGAACAGACAGCAAAATTCAGTACATTTTCAGCTGCCTCAGTTCATCATTCATTCAGGGGGACAAAGAGCAAAATAAGCAACGTGATGTTTTCAGCAGACGTGTTTAAGGAGCTCCTCCTCACCAACTCCAAATGATTCTTCACAGGTCATGTGAGGAGGACGAGGAAACGGCAGTATGTCTGGTTGTGCTGAGAGGAGGTGTAGGGCAGACACTGTGACCCAGCGTGGTCAGGGGTGAGCAGCACTGCCAGCAGCATCTGGGTTGGCAGCTCCAGTACAAGGAATGCTAGTGTGTGTGCCACCAGCTAACCCCAGAGAGGTTTGGCCTTTACCTCCTACCTGGTTGCATTTTAACCTGCGCTCCCCCCAGGTGTTGCTCTAACCTGACTAACTTTCATCTAGCTAAATGAAATGCTCGTTTATTTGTTTCTTTTCTCAGTCTAACTCTGAAACTCTCACTGGGCTGAGCTGCTGAGGCCACTTGGAGCCTGTTTCTGCAGTTGTGTCCAGGCTGCCCTGCCGTGTTGGCCAGTTTGATAGAAAACTATTTCCCAGTTAAAGCGATGCCAAAATTAAAAGCAGGAAAAGAAGACAACACCCACAACTGCTTTCTTGCAGGGTTGGCTTGGTTTTTTTCTTGCACTGCAGAGTGTAACTGTGCTGACAAATTAGTAGAAATACTAATCTGAATGTCTGTGTAACTGAGTCTGTAGCTGGAAAGAGAGAAGCTGTTGGAGTTAACAAACCATTGGAGTGCTGTAGTTTGCATTTCGTGACTGGGACCTCTTGGAAGTCTGATAATTAACACCATGTGCTGGGCTTCTGAAATGTATATGGTCCTACCTTGTAGGAAGTCAGCTCATGTGGTATGTTCTCTTTCTTTTCCCTCCCTCACACTTTTCAAGACTTCTGTGCTCTGTATTTAGCCATGTGAGGGATGTCACCTGTGGCTGTCACTGGTCTTTTCAGTTCCAGTGTGAACTGAAATTAGAGCTGTGAGGATCCAGCTTTAATCAATGCTTAAGGGAAGAACTGTGAACTCACTTCTTTCCATTCAGCCTTGCCCTCAGAGGGCCTGTGTGCTGCTGCAGTGCGAGGAGACTGCTCTGCTGGCAGGTGTCCTCTTCCCCTGCCTCTGATACAGCCCAGGCAGGATGGAGAGGACATCAGGCTTTTTGGCCCATCTGCCACATACACGGACAGCCACAGCCCACACGGGGGTGCAGAGACACCGATTCCAGAGCCATTGAGCAAAGGCTGCTTTGCTAATTACATCTGGTTTTCTCAAATGTGTTTCACTGCAGTTAATTGGGAGGAATGTATGGGATTCCTCTTGTTGAATTGCAGCTGCAAGGTAAAAAAACCTTTGGTGGTTTCACTTGCTTACAGCAGAGGTTGGTACAGTTCCAAATCACTGTTAGAAGTCGTGTTGGTTGTTGCAGAGAGGGAAGCAAGCAGCCAATCAGTGTGATTGATAAGCAAGCTCCATTTATTCGCAGCATCAGACTATCTTATATATTCTTTAGTACAAAGCATAGCAAAGGCGTCTTCTTTAGTAGCAGATTTCTGATTGGCTTAATAATACAAAGGCTATGTTCATATTTTTGGAATTACAGCAATAATCAATCAAGTTACTCCCTGCATTCTTGATATATCTTGTTCTTATTATTAGCAAGGGGCTTGTTCTTTTATTAGTAACAAGGACATCCTCCCCATATACTTCGATACGGTATCAATGCGCTAAGGAATGCACTAAACAGAAGTGTTCTAAATTAGAATTAAATTAGGCCTTCTACTGAGCCATGGCCTTGCTCTTGTAACCATTCTCCAACAGTTGGTCAGATCCTGTTTAACCATGGAAGGAAGACACGACTTGAGACTTCACAGCACCAGGCTAATATTTCCTTTATTAAGGAGTGCCTTAATTAAGCATATAAAGATATGCTGATTTTTAGAAGACCACTGGATGAGAGTTTCTAGTGTTGTGTGATCCCATGTCACCTGATTGCTGTAAACCATGGTTCTACATGGTTCATCAGAAGCTGTGGCTCAGAACAAAATGTTCCAGGGTGTCTAACCTGACATGCACAGTCGTGTTGGCTACACAGAGTTCACTAATGTAAGGTGAAATGAGACTGTAAATTCCAGTCAAGACAGGATGCAATTCATTCATTGGCCTGAGTCTTCTCTATGCCTAGAAATCCATCCAGGTTGTCTCAATGTGGCTATTTGATGTATTTCTTGGTACAGAGAACCCAACTTAAATTGTATGTTACAATTGAGCCAATCCAACAGCATGAGCTCATCTCTGATGAAAAGGGAAGATCTCACTCTCTTCCCTTTTCCTTCCCTTCCCAGCTGCTTAGTTTTCCCACTGTCTTTCACCGGCTTTGGTTTTTGTCTGACTCTTTGCTGGGAGTCTTCTGCTTGCTAACATGGCAAGATGAGGGGAAAGATTTTCTTCTTTGAACAGTGGTGAGCTCAGGTCAATGAATTCTCTGTTAAAATCAAATGTTGGATTTCTCAAGACCGTTTAAATGCCATCAGAGGGGATGAACCCGTGCTAGGAGATACCACTGTGGAGTTCAAATTTTTTGTGTGTATATGTGGCAGAGACCATCATTTGAGCATGGTCAGAAAATGTTGGAAAGTGTTTTTTTTGAAGGTGCATGGAACTCCTGGGATTCAGATGTGAACTTGGAGTTTCATGGATATCCCCCATGTATTGTTTCTGGAATAACTGAGTACACCATGCCTTAATAAATGAATGGTGTATTTTGGATTGACATTACTTTTGAGTGGAGATTGTCCATAAGCAAATGTGCTATGGCCAACCTGATCTATTAGGGTTTTTCAGGATGGCACTGTAGTGCCGGAAACAGTCAAACCTACTCATGAGATCTTACGGAAAGAATTTGGAATGTCTCTTTTGTGATAAATCTTTGGAAATAGGTGAGTGTGTGTTCATTTAGCTGGTCAGCCTGTGAGGAGAGGGTGAGCTACCAGAATGAATGCTATTTGATATGCCTCAAGAATTTCCAACCCCTAATAACTAGCAGTAGTATGCTTTAGAAAACAAAGTCCCATAAGATGCATTATACTCTTATGTTTAGTACTATGTCCTTTGTTCTAAATATGTAGATTATTTCCATTTAATACTTTGTCTTCTTCCTGTACATTGTTTATTTTGAGAAGAAAAAAGTGGAATTGGGGTGCAGTTCACCTTGCACTGTTTCAAACTATAAACATTGTTTTACCAAATTAACAGCAAAATGGCTCTTTGTCATGCTGGGTTTGCTGCTGAGTTACCAGTTACCCACTCGCCAGCTGACAAGAGCTTGACTAGATTTTTCTTACCACTTTGGTTGCCTATTCACACAATTATGCATCTCCATCAAAAGGCAGACTCCCCATCTCCTTCCCCTTTAATGAAGGTAAAATCAGTTTAAGAAGGGAAGAACAGTTTGACCTTACAGAAGTGCATGTTGGTGGCAATTCCAACTTACAACAGCTTTTTTAAAACAGCTTTTTTAAAGCAATTCCAGCTTCCAACACTTCTGTAGCAAATAAATTCCCCTCCTCCCTTGTCACTGTCTCTGCCATGACCCAACTGTCCTCAAAAGTGACACTAGAAGGTGAAATTGCTTACATCATCGGTCAAGTCTCCCCCATGTGCTTGCCTTGCAGAAGCAACTGGGAATTGTGACAGCCAGTAG
This sequence comes from Formicarius rufipectus, assembly GCA_013399695.1. NCBI lineage: Eukaryota > Metazoa > Chordata > Aves > Passeriformes > Formicariidae > Formicarius > Formicarius rufipectus. The sequence goes on along the minus strand of VXAU01000979.1, from coordinate 645,310 downwards.
AAAAGTAGAAAGAGTAATTGAAGTTGTTGGTTACAAATCTGTCAGTAGTTCATCTGAAGAAATGTGGTTCTGGGTGTTAGGGATTGCACAAATCCTGCGACACTGGCCTGTTGAGGTATGCAAAGTGGAGATGTGTTTTGTAAGAGGCAACATGTTTGCACTTGTGGTCACATTTGTGAGGAGCTGGGAACTCACGGTGTCCTGTGCACTCTCCAAATGCGTAAAAGGCCCTGCTTGGGGTTGAAAATTTTGCACTAAGTTTTAATTCCCTGCTGGAGAGAATAACTTGACTGCTCCTTTGCTTTCAGCCTTAACGCAGCACCTACTCCAGCTTGTGGCAGCATTAGCAATTTGAAAGGCACCCCGGTGGCTACTCCCTGCACTCCTCGGCGTCTGAGTCTGGCCGAATCCTTCACGAACCTCCGCGAGTCCACGACGACCATGAGCACGTCTCTGGGGCTGGTGTGGCTGCTGAAGGAGAGGGGCATCTCAGCAGCAGTGTACAACCCCCAGAGCTGGGACAGAGCCAGCAGGGGCACCCTGCTGAACACGTACTCCCCGAAAATGGCCATCATTCCTTCCACTCCACCAAACTCACCTATGCAGACGCCTTCCTCTTCCCCTCCGTCTTTTGAGTTCAAGTGCACCAGCCCTCCTTACGACAACTTCTTGGCTTCGAAGCCCGCTAGCTCCATCCTGAAGGAGGTGAGGAGTAAAAAGAACATCAGGAACAGTGAGAGCCAGACTGATGTGTCTGTGTCCAACCTCAATCTTGTGGACAAGGTCAAGAGGTTTGGTATCGCCAAAGTTGTGAGTTCAGGGCAGACCTCAGCTCCTCCTTTAGCTGATGACCAGGGACCTCTTCTTTGTGGCGCACAGGGACCAGTGAGGGCCCTTGTTGCTGGAGGCCTGGCAGCAGATGGTCTCCCCTTGGGCTGCCCTGCCGTGACCAGCACCATTGGAGGCATCCAGCTGAACACTGGCATCCGGAGGAACAGGAGCTTCCCTACCATGGTGGGTTCCAGCATGCAGATGAAGGGCCCGGCAGCTCTCACCTCGGGGATCCTCATGGCAACCAAGCTCCCCAAGCAAACCAGCTTGCGGTGAAGGACTTGATTTTTACAGCTAGTCTTTTTAAAATGAAAATAACTCCGGTTCTTTCTCCCATCTCCCTTCCCTTTCCCCACCACCCCTTCATTGCCTCTTGAGTTTGACAAATCAACTTCGTGCCTAACGGGAGAAATGTGTAAACTTTGTATAAAATGTGTAAATATGTACCAGATCTATTGTAACTATTTGGATTATTTTACTTGTTCGATTGAGTGCAAAAGGCTCTATGTTATGATTGCTGTATTAGGGTTAACTTGCTAACCTTTTGAAAAGGGTTTTTTTTGTCTTTTTTTTTTTAAGATGCACTGAAAAAAAATCAAAAGAGCAAAACCAAGAAAAAAATAACTTGACTAGAAAAACATGAATTCTGTAGCTAGCCTAACTTGAGTCAAAGGTGCATGGGAAGCTATTGAATGTGTTATGTGAGACCTCTCATTACATCACTTGAAGCATGGAAGCATTTGTGCTTCATTAAATAGTGAAAAAAGCACTCAGTTTAACATGTGGTAGTTTTAATTTTGCCTCTGTAGATGAGTTGAACTGAGCTATTGGAGTGCCTGGCTATTATGCCTGAATGGATGAAACTTTTTTTTTCTTTCTTGTTCTGTATTTGCCTCCTCCCCAGGATTATAAACTTGAACTAATACTGTGTTGAGGTCAGCAGGCCTACTGGGTACCTGGAATGTTGACATAATCCTACCACCACTGTTTCATTTGGCACGCTTACACTCTGTGCAACTTCCTTTGTTTTTGTTTTGTTTTGTTTTTCAATGCTGCACTGGATTGTGGAAGGGAAAATGCTTTACTATGTGTTGCTGCCACTGAAACATGCCTTGTCAGTGCCCCCAAAGAAAAAAACATGTTCACAACGCGTGAGGTAAACAAAGCAGTGACTTCCTGGAAGTCAAAGTTGCAGAACAGGTTGACAGATAAGAATGTTATACAAGAACATGTAGCAAAACCAGTGTTGGGGAAAGGTGCATCCTTGAAACCTCAGCAGGGAACCACAGGAAGCATTTAGTGATGGAATGGTACAGGCTGGAAAGAGCAACTTGCAGTCCTGCTGCTGGTCTTCATGTTCCATGCATGTCGAAGACCACAGTCTTGTTAGCAGGATGAGACTGATCCCTACTCAGTTTCTGGTTTCTTTTTTCAGAGAAACCTTTTTCATCCAAAGCTGGACCTTAGCATAGGTAAAAAATACGGGAAACACTTGATTTTCACAGTATTGTTAAACTGAGAAAAAATACCTGCCAATGCCAAGTATCTAAATCCTTGCTCTTTCAGAAAGGGAACAAAAGACCTCGCACACCTTTAGTTGCCAGGCAATTCTAACCCTATCACAGTTTTTTCTCTGTTTCTCCCAAACCTCTGCTGGGTGCTTGTAGAAAGAGTTGGAATCCCTTGGAACTGGAACAGACTGCAGGAAGCTTGTTTCTAGAGCAGGGCTGCGACACACATGGGTTGTTTTTTTTGAAGTGGGGATGGAGAGGAGTGGAGAGGGAAGGGTTTGGTATCCGCTTTCTTTTCCTTGCACTTCTCGTGGCATCCACATCGAGCTCCCCGTTTGTTGCCATTATCACACTACACATAATTGCCGTTCGTATCAGACTGTTACTAAATTATTAGCACTGAGAATTTCTTGTATAAATGTCTTTTAGTCTTTGTGATGAGAGATAGGTGGGTGGTTTTGGTTTTGTTTTGTTTTTTTCCTGAATGAAGTAGTTATTGCAGTAGCGCTATGGACACTAAGGATATTTTTTGAGAAAGGAATAAAAGAAACACATTGGTCAGTTACAGCATGTAACTTCTATTTATTCTATGAACTTACAATGTTTTAGTAAAATGCCATCAGCTCTGTTTGCTGTTGTATGTGTGCACTTATTGCCAGTAAATTTAAGTATCTTTTTATTTGAATGTATCTTAAACTGGTAGATAGAATAACAGTTGATTCTGAAAAAAAATAAGAATAAAAAATCATGGACTTAATGGACCATTTTATATACCCAGAGGAAGAAAGCAATACCATATGAGAAGTTAAAGTGTTGAAGTTAATCATGCAATTGGGAAGCATTTAGCCTTTAAATAATCAGTAGGAGCTGTCCACCCACTGGAGAAAGCAATTGTAACACAACAGAAAGATGAAACTTAATTTTTTTCTTCACTAATACCAATAAAATGACAGAAAAGTGGCACTGTTGTGTATTATTCAGTTTCTTTCCTATTCTTCTAAGGTAAATATTCCACATTGATCCCTTGCTGTCATCTCAGCCAAAGCAAAATAAGAGACCATCACCAGGTTTAGTTTTTAAATTCTTAGAGATATGGTTGAAAAGTTTTCAGATTGCTGGAACAGGTAAAACTTGGGTCAAAACAAAGAATATGGAACTCAATGTGGGAGTTCATTTCTACCTGAGTTCCAAGAAAGCAGAATTGCATGTCGTGTGGTTTTTGTATTGTGAGGGGGGATAGGGGTGTGGATTCTCCAGCCTCATGTGATGCAAAACAAAATGTGAGAGTTAAGGAGGAAACATCCTGTGTTTTTCTAGTGAGGCAGAAGTGGAGTCTGCTCTTAGCTGAGATCTCCATCACTGAGGGAGGGAGTGCACTGATTAAACACTGAGAAATAAAAAACCTTCACATGTGGTGAAAACTCAGTAGTGGAAAAGGCTCCCTGGAGGAGGGAGTAGTCGGGCAATAATTCCTAAAAAGATTAGACAGCCTCATCCATTGAGGAGGGGGATGTGTGTGTGAGGTTTAGAGGGAAATAGTACCATTGATATCTCCAGAGCTTGTCTGGGCAACCTGTGCCAGGGCCTCATTACCCCCACAGTGAAGAACTTCTAATCTAAACCTACTGTTTTTTGGTTAAAGCCATTATCCCTTGTCCTACCACTACATACCCTTGTAAAAAGTCCCTTGCCAGTTTTCTGTATGAAGTCTTTCTCCAGCCTCTGCTGTATCAGGGTATTGTTTGGACCATCTGGACCTGCTCTATCCTGCCACCTTTAAAAAGTAAGTATTCTCAGTCAGAAGTATGGCCACAGAAGGGCTCCCACCTAAACTGGAGTGCTTTGCAATCATAGGCTCTGCCTGCAAAACTTATATCTTATTGCAAAACTGGTGGCATTAAGATATCAGCGTTATGAGGAAGATCTTTTCTCCTATAATAGCTAAAAAATGTAAGATTTTGAGTAGTAATTTGAACAAAATAAGTTGTTTTCCTATGAGCTTAGGCATGTTATCTCGATATTGCAGTGGACGAAGTCAGGGGCTTGTAGCCTCATACAATAACTTCCTGGGCCCTTGGGAATGAAGATGCAGCCCTGCAAGTCCAGTTCCTGGGTCCCTCTGGTGCTTGTCTTGGTCAGAAGCTCAAGTCCGAGCTCACTGGTGATGCAACCAAGGAACTGAGAGTGGTGCTTGACCTGGGAATGGCAAAGGATGTTAATTTGCAGCAGAAAAGGGGAAGGTAAAACTATTTGATTGCCCCCGAGGAGGTTTGTAAGGCAGTAGTACAAGTGAGGAAAATGAAGCTGAGCTTAGTGCAGTTTCTGCCATGGTTCTGTGCCAGCCCAGCTTCGAAGATTTCCTCCTGAGAAAACTTGAAAGAACACCCAAGGATAAAGAAGACCAAAGGCAAACTAAAGAGGGCATAAGTGCAACCCTCTGAGGTCAAGGGGAATCAAAACTCAGTCAGGTCAAACTCCTCAAGGCACAAAAGGAGCAACTGGAGGTTGTGCAAAGATTGGAAGTCTCCTGGTATGCAGGACTGTCCTCAGTGAGATGTTTCACTCTAGAGATTTCAATGGCTTTTGGAAGGAACACACCGTTTCTGTTTCTGGAACCAATGCTAATGTTTGGATAATGTATTGGTTTCTCCTTCAGAACAGCCATTTACACCACAGGGTAGCTGAGACAGCATGAGCTACCTGGAAACTCAGCCAGTGTATTTAATGTGCTCAGCCAATTTCAAAGCAGAACAGAACTACTGCATAAACCAAACCTTAGAAAGCCAAATGACTGATGAATCGCTGTTTCTGCTTTGAAATAATCCTACATCCTTGCAATATCCAAGTATCTCAGAAGCTTTTCTGGATGCCTCTTCACCCTAATACAGCAAGTAGTGTGGCCATCCACCTCTGAAAGCCAGGTTGGAGGTGAGGGGAGGGTGGGGTGTGGAGGACTGTGTGTCTGAGACTGGGCTGTAGGCACACAGGATGTTATTTGAAGAGCCAAGATTGATATTTCACCCTTTTGAGAGTCTTCTCCTCTTTGCTTTGCATGTGCCCAAAGCATTGGATGGCTCCACAACATAGTCCTGTCATACACAAAGTTTCTGCAGTTCCTGCCAACTTCCAGAACACATTTGTTGGCAGCTCTCATTGAATTGTCAAGTTCATCAATGTCACTGAGGTGTCACTGTCCTTCGGTACAGGCAGGATCTGCTGCCTGTAGCTTGTGTTCATGTTGAAGGATTGGCCTTCTCCGGCTGTACTATGGCATCTTGCTGGCTGCTGTTCAGACTTGCTTTAGCTCAGTTAACAAGCCAATTGAGACCATGGGATAGTAATTAAAAAAAAAAAAAAAAAAAAGGCCTGAAAGTTACTGATATTTAGTAAAGCCATTAACTGTAATGTAGGCGGTGGCCTTTTGTGTGAGGATGGAGAGTACTTGAGAAGCCAATAATGTTGGTATTTAAAAGATTATAGAGATTTTTGTCCTGCTAAAAGAGGTCTCAAGCTGTGCTAAATCCACTTGCTGTTAAATTGACACAGTTACTTAGAAATGATTAAAGCTCTAAGAAGCACACAGCCAGATTTTTTTTTCTTTCTTTAAGAGAATTTTAATGAACTTCGGGGATACAAAAATCAAACACACAGAGTAACCTTTTACTGCTCTTTTAGGACGCTGAAAAGTTCGTTTTGTCTGACTTGTAAATTCCTCTGCTCAGGCCTCAGAGAGGGACTGCCTGGTTTGCTCTCAGGCTCCCTGAAATGTGCAGAGCTGGGCTGCATCTGGGAACATCTGGCTGGGGTGTGTCACTGCCCCACACGCAGCCAGGATGGAGGGACTGGTGAGGCAGCAAAGCAGGGAGAGCAGAGCAGGATCCCCGTGTGAAGTACCCCTATATGATCCCCCTATATGAAGTACCAGGGCAGACGAAACTGTTCAGAATGCCCTGGCATAGCTGAGGTTTCCCTCACATGCAGCCCCAGCTCCCAGGGAGAGCTGCATTTTCCTTGGATATGGATGCTCCCCCTCTCTCCCTCGGGTTTCCCCTCATTTCCCTCCTTTTCCACCCTCTTTTCACAGCTGCTCTCTGTGCCTGACTCTGCAAAAGCAGAGCCACAAGCTCTTCTCCGTTTCTTTACCTGGAATTTGCAGTAAGTTGATCTGTTCACAGAGGTTTGCCTAGCACTTGTTTTGAAATGAATCAAGCTAGAACAGAGCTAATTGAATCAAGCAGCACAGAAAATAAACTGTCTTTAAATGCAAGTTGTTTTGCTCTTTTGGCAGTGCTGTCATAAAGGTGAGTTTGAGCAAATCCAAATGAAGTGGCAGAGAGCTGGCAGTGCAGGGAATCCCACCTCCCAGATGAGCACCAGGAGGTTGTGCCAACTGTTGTTGTGTGTGCTGGAATCCACAGGGCCCTGCTCAGCCCAAAGCCTTTGCTGGACTCAAGGGGCTCCTACCCAAGACCTCCATCCCTGAGGCTGCTGTTTTCCTTGGATTAAAACAGGGCAACCCAGCGAGTGGCTTCACTAAGGGCCTGGGATGAGTATTGCAGCTAAGAGGGCTGCTTGACTTTCCCAGGTTTGCTGGTCCCCCTGTTTAGGTCCAGTCAGCACCTCCAGGTCACCTGGGAGCTGAGTGGAGTCTCAGCAGGTTTTGCAACCCTCTCCCCCTGGGGAATTTCTTCTGCTCCCAGAGAAGCAGGTGATGGATGTTTTTAGGGTGAGGATGAAGTCGCTGAGTCACTAATAGCCAGCTCTCCCTCTTCTCCAGGATCCTGGAGCCACAGTGCCTCTTGATAATTATTGCAATTGCCCCCCAAACTTATTCATTCTTAACACTCACTCCTATGAATGTTGAGAGTGAAGAAGAGATGTCCGCTTCAGGTACAAGTTTGTATCTTAGTGGCACATGGAAAACCATGGGAGTCCTGAGATGGATTTTAGGTGGTAAAGAGGGGCTCTGGCAGAATGAAGAATGTGTATTTTCAGGTCCCATTTGGATGCCAGGGGAGATTCTGCAAGTCCCTTTATTTAGACATAAGGAAGAAATTGTTTACAACGAGGGTGGTGAAACACTGGTACAGGTTGCCCAGAGAGGTGGTGGTTGCCCCACCCTGAGAACATTCCAGGCTCTGAGCAACTTGATGTAGTTGAAGACGTCCCTAATCATTGCAGGCTGGTTGGACTAGATGACCTTTAAAGGTCCCTTCCAACCCAAGCTATTTTATGATTCTATTATTCCACTGGTCTACTTTATAGCACTGGTACAGCTTTGATATTAATACTGGCATGTTCAGTGACTGTAAAAATAATTAGACCAAGTTTTTTCTGAAGCTCTCTGGTATCCAAGAAAGGTGGCAGATGTGATTACTTAGAAATGTCATGCTAGTGGTGGGCTGGCAAGAAAAAAATAACCATTTTCTCTTATTCACTTTCAAAACCAGACAAGCTTTGCTTGCAATTGTATCACAAGGAGAAAGCAGATTTCACAGGTGAAACTACTTGTTCTGTATTGGCATTTTTGTGATTTAAACTGACCATGTGCTTGGCCAAACGCAACGGTGGGGGTGGTCTGGGAGGGTGGGAAGAATTATTTTCTGCTCGGAAATGGTGCCTTGGAAGTTCTCCACCTCTTGGGGATACAGAAGGGCACAAAGATGTTGATCACTGAAAGGGCAGTGAAGCCCCCTGGGCTGCCCCAGGGACCGTGGTCTTTCTCACGAGGAATGGGAGGAAACATCTTTGTCTCTCCATCCACCAGCCTTCAGGAAACGAGATGGAGGAGAAGAAGAAAGGTTTGGTTTTTTTCCTAATGGCAACATTCTGCAGTAGAAAGGCTTGATTTGTAACATCACCCACGCCCAGTTCCCCTGCAGCATTACAGTATTACATCCTTAGTAGCTATGAATGGAAACATTTTAAAATGTTGTTTGAACGGTCCCGATTTTAATTGAAAAGACAGCAAAGCAGAAACTCAGCTTTCTCACAAGCTACTTTTAAAGAAACATCGCTTTGGTGGGAAATGTTGTAATCTTGTTTATTTGTTTATTTATTTGTATTTTCCTCAGTTCAGCAACAAAAAAACCCTGATTAATTGGTTTTAGTCTCCTATTTGACAGTTTTGGGGGAAACGGACAATTTCTACTGTTTTCCTGTGAACGATAATCGAAAACCAAGGACAGAATTCAGGTGTTTTGGGACTCATTAAGCTCAGAAAGGAACAAAAAAAGAAAAAGAAAAACAAAACCAAAAAACCAAACCAAACAAAAACAAACAAACAAAATCAATCAAACAAACAAAAAAAGCCAGATGAGCTGCAAACTGGTTGATTGAAAGGAGCTTGAGAGGAAGAAAAGCAGAAAAGCAGTTCCATGTTATGAAGGCACAACAACAAAAGAAATTTGGTGTCACTAGAGAAGAAAACTCCCTGTTACAGTTTGCTGAAGTCTCCCTTTCATGGGACATCCTGCAATGCTGTCTGCTCTCCCAGCTGCCACTGGGAGCAGCTCCTCAAAGTGACTTTGTGATCAGCCCTTGGCACAACAATTTTGGCTTGTTTCTCAGTCTTCTTGGTTTTAGCAGAATTTTGGTTTGGTGCAAGTGTTTTCTATGTATTGTTTTCTGTGTGTTTGCCGGTTAACCTCTGTAGAAATTGCTGCTCAGATGTTCTCCTGCCTCTTTTGCTTTCCAGCATGTGACTAATGCTTTCCTTTTTGTATCAGTGAACACGTTCTGGAGAAACTGTGTGAATTATGCAATGCCAAAATCACATCCCTCTTTTTTTTTTTTTTTCAGTTTAGAAAACTCCTCAGATGTGAGATCCAGCTGCTGAAGCAGACCCAGGAGCTGCAGGAGAGGTAGTCCTGAGCTGGGCTTTAGGTGGTACCTCTAGGTTTTAGGTTTTACCTCTACTCTCCCCCTGTGCTGGAGGAGGAGATTAGAGGTAAACCACTTTTTTCAGCCTGTCCACAGGCAGTCAGGAACGACTGCAGGGATTGCAGGGCGCTGGTTTTGCACAAGCAGGAATCACTTCCCAGCTGTGAATGGGGGACTCTCTGCCCTGCTTTGTGCCAGGTAAGGGCTGGGCACGACCTCTGCCCACACTGGTGGGTGATAACCAGCTCAGGCTCCCTCTGGCATACTCGGGAGCTGTATCTTTCCTTTTAGGATACTGTGACTGGACTGCTCCAGTATCTCCTGCCCTTCAGGATCACTGCTCTGTCCTCACCCCCTCCCCAAAGGGACTCCTGGCTCACGACACAGCAGGGAATGCTGTTTATTCTGTGATTCGCAGCCATCAGCAGAACTTTCACACGGAGTTCACAACAGAAAATCAACAAGCCAGGAAGAGGAAACATGCTGGTGTCCTTCCTCTTTTAGTTGCAGCACTGTTGGCTATTCACTACAAACAAGTGGGCCAGGGTATAACTCAGTCCTTTTCAGATGGGGTCACCATGAAGATAGCTGGTGTCTCCTGGCAGTGCTGTGCTGCTCTGTTTGTTTTGGACAAGTTCCCCAGAGCCCAAAGCTATTGGGAGTGCCAAGGGAGTTCTCTGAAAAGTGGACAATCTGTCTGACTACTCAACATGTGGAATACATTTACATTGCAAAGTGAAGGCATTTTCCTGCCTCTCTTCATAGAGAACCACTCAGCAACAGGCAGTGACAGGACAAGAAGGGATAAGTGAAATCATTTTAATATAGTATCAATGTATGAGAAAACACAACAGAAAGAAAGCATTTTCTGGAAAATTCTGCATATGTATATATTGCATTGTAGAGTCTTACAGAAAAATTTACATCAGGTACATGATTTTAAATATTTTAAAACACTGATTTGAAGAGGACAACAAATTAATTTCTCTCTGTACAGACATGGGAGCGTGATTTTTTTATCTTTTTTTTTTTCTTTTTTTTTTTTTTTTTTTCCCCTGTTACTATAGTCTGCTGTTCTTCAGGAAGAGTACTCGTATTCTTCAGCACTGCGGCGTCCAAAATCCATCCAGCCCATGTAGTCTCTGTCATTTATCCTGTGAGTAGGATCAATGTTCTGTACCCTGTTGCCCATAACTGAGAATCTTCCAGTGGAACCTGAAGAAAAAGCATTTGGGAGAGAAAAGAGTAAGTGGACACATTATCCACGTTCACCCCCTTCCAGATCTGTTTTGTACTCAGATGTCTGCAACAACGGAAACTCTTGGATTTAACAGGTTCTATTATTCTATATTATGTCATTGGGGAAAACACCAAGGGAAAAGTTACTGGTAAGGTCCTCACAGTGGCTTGGACTTTTTTATTGCAAAATAAACAGATCATTTCCCCCTTCCTGCTGCAGGAGCATTCTGCTCCTATCTGCCAGGAAGGAATATGGATGCATTTTTCCTTCTTCCTTCCTTTTTCACTAGGGAGTTCAAATCATTTGTCACTTTTCCTTATAAAGCTTCATGCTTGCTTGCTGAATTGAGAGGGTTGGTCTGGATGCAAAAAACCTCTTCTTGGCAGCAGTTTCAAGCCTGACCCACCACAGTCCCACTTGCTTGAAGAGACATAAATGTAAGTACAGGAGCTCCTATAGTGCAAATTCAGTAAAAAGCAGCATAAAGTTACAATTCCCAGCTTCTGTGGAAAAGTGGGAATAGTTCTGAAATGGAGGAATTCGTGTCTGGAATTCATAGCTAGGGACACCTGTTGCTGGAATTATGCAGGGTTTATTACTATGTCAGTGATTTTTTCATTGCTTAACCAAATCCTTCATAATTCTGTTCACAGCAGGGTCGGATGCTGATCTCTGATCCTGCCTTATCCTTTCTGTCTGCTTTGCTTAAGGCTTCAGAGACAAATTATTTGCAAGGGGAATTTATCCTTTAAAAAAAAGGCTGCAAATCCTCTGTTTTCACATCATTTTATAATGTAACTGAAAAATGCAAGAAAAGGTAAATTACTTCTGTCTGTATTCCTTGGAAACAGATAAAATTGATATATGCCAGTAATTACATTGTCTTAAGGGTTGAGTGAGGAACAGATTCAATATATTAGTGCTCAATGCAGACTGAGGCTTGAGGAATACTTGAACCAATCAAAAAGGAAAAGCAAACCAAATAATATCCCACAGATCCAAATCTACAATTCCCTTGCTTACAGTTTCTTACGTTTTGAAGAATCTCTGGGGACTCCATGATTTTATATTTCAAGATATTCCTCATGTAATGATTTATAATGAACATGACTCATTAAAACCAAAAGGCAGTGCATTTTTTTTCCTTAGGGGTTGCAGAGGAAAAGGGGAGTTGTAGGTACAAAAAAACTCCCACAAACAAACAAACAAACAAACACACATACAAACACACACACAACCCCCCCAAAAAAACACCACCAAAAATACCATTTACCTAGAGCAAAATGACAACAAATTTAATTATCTTTAGACAAGAATGACTACCATAAACGCTGAAAACCCTAGAAATTCACATTCATAATTCAAAAAAATGTAATTGGGTTAATGACAATGGCTCTTCAGCATGATAACCAGGCAGGGCTAAGGCAGTGCAGAGCCATAACTCAGATGTTGGTGCTTAAGAGGCTTCTGAGCCTGCCATGACCTGGGGGCTGTAAAGGCTCCCCTGGTGCCTTTCTGCTCTGGCCTAGGGGTATTTTAGTAAATGTGCATGTTGCTGACTTGATAGCTACAACATCTCTTCTACACAGTGCCAGGTTCGTGCTGAAAGCCTGCAGATGAATATAATTGAAAGCTTGAGTCACAAACCAGGATGTTTGTTTCTTAACAGCACCTTAATTACCTTTCCTTAAACCACTGGAGATGTCCTGTGGATACCAAAGAATCAGCGTTCAGCAAACCTATTCAGAATTGTAGCAGTTTGGCTACAGGGCTGCCAGGAAGCCCTAAACCTTCCAGAGAACTTAACTCTCTCACTGTTTGAGCTGGAAATGCTGTCCAAAATCAGCTTTTCCATTAATCACAAGGGCAAGTGCCACCACTGGTGGCTGCTAACATCCAGACTCTCTTCCCCCTAAACGGGATTTTCTGGTGAGTATTACGGTTTAGACAGGTTAGAAGTGACTAATACAGTAGATGAGAGTGCTCTGCAGAGATTTCTGAAGTACTGCCCAGAACCTTCATGTTAAATGAGAATATAGTGTTTTGATGGCAACACTATGTATTATTATAAATGAAACAAATACCATTTGTCCCTCTGGATCTTCTCTTCTGTAACAAGCAACTACATCTACCTACCAGAGTCCAACCAGCTTAGTCACATCATCTGCTAGCAGCCACTTTGTACTGTTAATTATATATGTCAATGACACCCATACAGGAAATTCTCCCTCATATTAATATTTACCAAAAAGACATCTTAAATCCAAAGGGTTTTTTTTCTGCTTCATCTGGTTAAACCATTTGGAAATGTCAGCCAGATATTTAAGAGAATATAATGGATACATGAATTAGAACGAGGTGTTCTGTTCCCATGTAGGTGGGTGACAATGACTACACTGGGGAAAGGTAACAAGAATTCTGCTTTGCAGACTCCTGCAATAACACTCTTATTCAATAACAGCTTTAAGGGTAGCACTCAATTAGGGAATTTCATATCCGAATTCTCTTCCCATTAAATTGTATTAACTGGTCAAAGAAGTTCCTCAATGGATATTGTGTGAATTGCTAACAAGAGACAAAACCTCTCAGGCTCTATTGAAAATGGTTCTTTTTCTGTTGTTTCTAATTTGTCTCTGTTCTGTGTACACCAATGAGCGTGTATGACTGCACATGTAATCCAGAAAAACACACGTGGCATTTCTTAATTGCAGACCACCATCAAAGGTAAGACTAGGACCTTGCCTAGCACAGAGGCCAGCACTGAAGATGTCCAGAGGGGAGGGCTGAATGATCTGCATTGTGTGGACAGAGAGGAGAGGAGAAAGCTTTTACTTATATAAAATGAATGTTATCCTAAGCACAGTTGGGGGCTGGGAGTGAATTAATTTTTCAATGTCTGTATGACCAGCTCATCCTAATCACTGGCTTCCCTTGAAGCCTCTTTCCCTACTAGTTGCCCTCTTTTCCTGTAGTACAGGGGACAGACTGGAATGGAACTTTCACAAGTAAACAGAACTTGTGTAGTGGCTTTTGTTGAGCTTGGCAGTCAAAAGGCCACCACAATTAGCCTGCCTATGGCGTTAATCTGTTGGGGTACAGAGCAATACAGAGATGAGCCAGTTCAGAAGGAAAAGTGTTCCCTTGGGTAAGTTTCAGTGGTCAATGATTTTGAGCACTGGTAGCATGATGGCACCTGTTTCTGCTTATGTCAGATATGTACTGTAAGATGTCAGCAGGGACAGCTTTACTCTTCCTCTTATGTAACACAATTGTTTCCTCAACGGATTAATAGCTGTCATTTTAAGAATGAAGCCCTCTAATGCCATTTCTCTGCCTGTACTTCATGTCCTTGTTACACGGTGCCATGGAGGCTTTAGGTAACTGCGGGATTGTGTTCCCATGCTTCCTGGGACCAAAAACCTATCAGGAATTGACATGTTTTGAAGGAAACATGATTTTACTTATCACTGCTTTTAGTTACTGCACTCATAAATGTGAATTCCGATGTTTTAAAAGCTTTCACACCTTTGTAATTTCCTTTGGGAACAAATATGTGAAGAATCCAACACTCAGAAGATTCTCCTGGTGCAGCTATTCCTGGCTAAGGTGAGGCTTGCTGTTTGGTCTGTATCCATGCTCTGAAAAGTTTTCCTGCTCATCTAACTTTAAAATAGGGAAGAGTTCAGCTAAAAGAAAAAGGTTTGAAGATAACGCAATTACTGTATTTTATCAGAGATACAATGTAGTGACAATACCACCAAAATAATAAGGCTATGAAAATACATAGTTAAAAAAAAAAGCTGGACTATTGCCTGTCAGGTAGATGACATTTTCTTCAGTTACCTGTACACGACTCAGTTTGGGATTGGGGTTTTGGAGGAGTTTTGCAGTAAATAAGAGAAGGCCCTCAACTTCAGGAATCATCAGTCTAAGTCTAAATCCTACGTTCTCTAAGGATTCATTCTAGAAGACGACAGGCTTATCCTAACACCGAGGCATCCCTGCAGGACACCCCCCTGGCACAGCAGCAGCGCAGCAAGCAGGCTATGACCCGTACCTTTTCTGACTTGCTGGAGATACTTGGCCAACAAGGCTCCGATGGTGGTTCTTTGGTCGGTGCTCCCGTCTGGCCGCGGCACGGATCTCAGCAGCCCGGCGGACGAGGGGGCTCGGGCGTGCCGGTGCTGCTCGGGGATGCTCTGCCCAAGCCCCGCAGTCAGGGCACTCCCATCGGGCGAGCCCACGGCTTGCTGTCCCGAGGAGCTCGCCGAGAGCACAGCCAGGAGCACGCAGATGCACACGCCGCTGTACATTGCTGGGGAGAAAGGGAACCACAGGATGTTAAAATGACCAGGTTTTTACTACGCTGTCTGCCGCCCCATAGCCCCACCTTCCACTGGGGGTGCTGGTTTCTGAGCAAAGCAGCGTTGTGTTGGGTTTCTTTTTTAATGCAGCTAGGTTGCAAAACGTGTATGTGAATAACTAAATATCTGCGGATAAGCGCAAGTTACAGGAAATAATTTTGTTTCTGCCAGCATAGTATGTGCTATGTCTCCCTACTTTACTCGATTCTTCTCTGTTTTTCTTTTTTGAAAGTAGTATTTCATAAAAACTTAAGGGAGATGAATCCATCTCTGTGAAAAACCTCAGGTTCGAACATTTCAGTATTTTGCTGTTGCACTAAAAACCTGCTGTTATTACAGATACTCAGTTTTGACAAGTTCTGTGAAGAGCCGTTGTTCTACTGACTTCAACTGGTTTGAACTTTATTGTTCAAGGGATTTAATCTCATCATATACAAAAAAGGAAAAACATAAACTTGTCCCGAGGAAAGAAAAACAAAATATAACACCCCTGCCCCAAAGCATTTGATCTAATAGGTCAGGTAGTAAAAGCTGTTTAGTTAAAAGTAAGTTAAACTTAATCTTCTTCCTATAAAACAGAGAATTCGTGTTTTTACTTCTTCTTTAAATGTATACTAAGCACACCAATGTCGGTTTACTAAATTGTTTTATTACATATGCTGAAATAGTATTGTTTTTCTGGAAACATAGAAATTACTCAGTTATGAGGAGAAATGAGCTACCTGGTACTCAGTGCTATGGGGATAATTTCCATTTATAAATACACATGAATTATCCCAGCTATATAAGAATTTTTGAATCGTTTAAGTCCTTTACCGTACATCGAACATAACCTTTTAATTTTAAAAGGGGATAAAATTAAGTTTATTTGCCCCACACATACATTAGATTGAAAAGATTTGCGATGAATAAAACACGGCAGTTTTAAAGTATCGTTAGGAGCAAAATGAAGAAACTCGAGATGCCACTCCAGCGTGGTTATTAGTGATGTACCCACCTAAGGCTGGGTACTTAAAAATGGAAAGTGTCCTGCATCCTTGCAGCCTCTCACATTCCTATGTTTTTTACACACACAAATATATATATATATATGTATATGTACACCTCCCCCATGTATTCTTGCCCATGCTAACACCTCCAAAGCCAACACCTCACCACCGCTGGTTTTTTCCCTCCCAGCCTGCCCGCTGAGGAGCCCCGCTCGCCCTTCCCGGCGGACACCGTGCAGCCAGACCACCTCTTCCCGCATCCCGAGGACCGCGCCCGACGGGAGCAGCCGGGATCACCCTTCCCCCGGCAGACCCGGTGCTTTTCGCCCGGCAAACAGCGCGATGCCCTCCGAGCCGCCGCACAGGTAAGCGCGCCAGGTATCCCCATTTCCTTTGGCCCCCTCTCCCCAGCAGCGGTGCCGTCAGAGCAGGGTGACAGGCGCTCCCTACCTTTCCGCTGCGCTTTCCCGAGGTCCTACTCGAGTTGGGATCAGCGAGTCCCGTGTGTGCCCAGGCAGGGAAGTCGGGGGACACTCAGCATCGGCCCCTTAAATAGCGGCGGGCACCGCGGCGGTGTTTACACATCTCTGACGCAGCCGCTGCCGCCGCGCCCCCGGACCAGCACCGGGAGGGTGTGTTCTCCACGGGGGGAGAGNCCTCCCTCCCTCTATCCGGCCGGTGCCGCTGGTTGCTCCACACGGGGCTGGCCCTGCCCGACGGGTCGGCCCCGACGGGCGCTTTCGGCCGGCCACGCAGAGGCTGGAAGTTTGCATCTGGACATTTAAAAAATGGTCCTGGACCGGGGGCACGCCCCGGCGAGACGCTCCAGGTGGGGCTGAAAGCCGCAGCATCACCAGCACGAGTCCTTGGGAGCCGCCCCGGGGCCGCAGCGATCGGACGGGCTCGCCCTGGCCGCGCTCACCGGCGGGGCCAGGGGCGGGGCTGGAGCTTTGGGTTCTGCTCTCCGCAGTCTCCTCTGCGACCTGAGCACGGGGAGCACAAAAGACTCCATTCCCCTCTTTCTCCCCGCGGCTCTCCTGAGCTTCTTCTCGGGAAGAAGCTCGTTTTGTTTAGAGAACAAATATAAAGCCAAGGACGATTCCGCCCGACAGCCGAGGATGGAGATGCCTTCCACGCGGGGTCTCCCTCACCGACCCCAGAGCCACCAGCCTCCCCCGGCCGCTGCTGGGACCGCTGCCCCTTCCCACGCCCTCCCCGGGCAGGTGCTTCCCTGCGGCGACCATCCCCAGGTTCCCGCAGCCACTTCGGGCACCCTCCCGCCTCCTCCTTTTCGGGGGGTGTGGGGGAACCCCCCTCAAGCTCTGACTGCCGCGCCGAAGCCGCAGCGGGCCGGGCAGGACCGGCTGGAACAGCAATTCCCGCATCCATGCGGTGCCGCCCGAACCTCCCGGCAGCGCATCCCCCGGGAGCAGGCGCTCCTCGAGACCGCGGTCACTCTGCCCAACCTGTGTCTTAAAGTTGACAACTTGGAGTCAAGCGGGTCCGAGGGTTGCTTTTTCCCCTCCGCAAGGGAACCAGGCAGCCCTGAGGCACCCGGGCAACAAGGGGGTGTCCAGCCCTCCCACTAGCGTGTGTGCTCCCGACCCACGGAGGACAAGGCTCCTGGGAGGCAATTGCGCTGTTCCCCCGCGCTGTTCCCCTCTCCGGTCCTGCCCGCGCAGCGCTTCGGGGCCGGCAGAGGGCGACCCAGCCGCGCGGGGGGAGCAAATCCATGGAAAAGTCACGGAATCCCGTTGCAGGAGGGTGCCACGCGGCCCGGGAGAGGGGAAAAGCCAGTCTGCCCGGCACCTCCCGAGCGTGGGGGTGCCTAGTGCCCAGCGGAGACCGGGCTGAGGCGGTGGGGAATGATGAGGAGCTGATGCAGCGGGACGGGAGGCAGAGGGATGCTGTGGCTACCGCGTCCCGGTTCGCTGGTGGGGAGAGGTGGCGATGGACCAGCTGTCCCACCGCCTTCCAGCCGCTGGCGGGATGTTGCCGAGTGGGATACACCTGAGCTCTGGGCTGCCTTTCACCCCATGCATCGGTGCCAGCATCGGTCAGAGCTGCCATCCTAGGGTGGTTTAATAAAAAGAAAAGCAAACCCCTTTTTTGAGGACAGAAAAGTAAGTCGAAGCAGACTGCCAGAGGAAAGAATAGCTCTGAAACTGTTCCAACAGTACCCACCAAGTGCTAGTTTAATGGCTCTGTCTGTCTGGGAAAAAAACCCAATACCAACCTGGTAATATTCCTGATAATTCAGTTTCACTATTTTGGCTGGGTGGGAAAAACAGTTACTGCCATCAGACAATTAAATAGTCAACACTGAATTGAACTGTAGGTGTCTGGGAACTGTGGCAAAATCTTTCTGGGAAGATACAATAACGATTCTGGTAGAATCACATCAAGCCCTTGTGAAATTCACTGTAGATAATGAGATCCCAAGGGACCAGTCCAAAGCTTAACAGAAGAGAGAGAGCACTTACTAATATATGCATATACATAATTCATATCAGAGAGATATAAATATAAATGCAGGCATTTAAGTCTGACATATTTGCCTGGCTGAGCAAATACGCACTACAGGAGTTCATTTATGTTGAGCTGCTCTGAAATATCTTTTAATTTATAAGTGTATCCATGACTGGGCAAATGGAGTGAGAGAGTGTGTGTGTCTGTGTGTGCACGTGTGTGTGTACATGCAGCAGCCAAACTCCCTGTTTGCATTCGTGGACAGACAGAAAGGCAGTGATATACTAAATGGAATAGGGAAAATAGGAATAATGTCAAGGTACTAAAGTCAGCAGTGCTGCACCATCTGTAATTTGGGTAATAGACTTTTGAACATTGGATTTTCCTAATCTAATTCCTCAATACTAGTACGTACAGTCCTTGGAGATTATTTTCTGACTTACTCATGTTTTCTTCAGTGAAAGTTTGAAATTGTGGGCAAGTTTAAGCTCTCTGTAAATATATGTTAATTAATGGCATTTTAGAAGTGTTTTGAGCAGAGATAAAACACCAGAAAGCCTGATCAGCATGAGCAAATATGATAGCAGGACTCTAAGGTGAGTTGCCTGCAGAAACTCAGACTGTGTATTACTTTAGTGATTGATGTGGCACAATGAGGGAAGAATTGGGGTTTAATTTGTGTCAATCAGTGTTTTAATCAGGTGCTGGGCCTAGGTGTGCACCGTGAATGTGTCACAGGTGGGGCGAGGCAGAGGCTGCTCTAGCACAGGACTTCAGCCTTAGATCACCAGGAAGAAAACTGCTTTGGCTGCACCAGAGCTTGAGTGATATTGCAAGAATCCAAGCACACATGCAAAACAAATGTAAACCTAAAGTGAGCCCTGCAATGCAGTAAATGCTAATACAGATGCATCCCAGAGGAGGAAGCTGGATGATACCATATTTTAGATACTGCTGGCTTTTAAAAATCTGTTTTCTGGCAAGAATCTGTTAAGAGAGTTGAGTTCCTCTAACCTTTCCCCCTCAATAGCCAAGATATCTCTATCCTCAATTGCTTTCTCTATTTATTTGCCAAAAATGTTCTCCTGTTTAGCTGAGGCTGCAAAAGGCAGTGTGTAGCTAAACACACATTTTATGCTGCTCCAGCACAAAGCTGGGAATTGTGTTTGGAGCAAGAAGGCAGCGTGAGAACAGGGGGGTGGAGATATCTCCCATGTCTGCTCTGCAGTGGGGATGGCCAGCACCAGTCATTAGTTAGAGCACAGGTCATGGTGCTAATGCCTCAAGCTGTCTCTGCTGTGAGCTGGAGCAGAGCCTGTCTCAGTCTGAGTGGCAGAGTGGCAGCAAGCTTGGAGATGCCCAGCTGCCTCCTGCAGTGCTCAGCATGCAGGTGCTGTGCAGTGCTTCCTTTCTGTCCACGTGCATGGGACTTTTGTCTCTGCAGGGCAGGTTTTCTTGGCACTATCACATGAAATTTGCAGCAGCATGGGTTGTCACGTGGACAGCATGGCAACACATACATGTGTGATGCCTTTGCTTTCCAGACAAACCCCTGCCAATCGGGTATTACTCAGTGTTATTGTACGGCTTAGGGTTTCAAGACATTTAGGCTGAATATTAAATATAGCAGAGCATACTGCTAAGTATAACTATATTGGGATTTTAGACCATGAGGGCCAAAGCCAGGTGAATATCCTGTGGGATCGGTGGCTTCATGTCCAGGTGAATACAAGAAACATATAATTTTGTTTCTGAGTGTTACATCTTTTTCTGATTATTACTCTGCAAGTTCTTTTTACTTTCGTCTGGACCCTGAAACTTATGGGTAATGTTCTGTGCTACATTGGGTCAAATTGGTTTTCTTTTTTTTTTTCTATATGAAAGTGCTGGAATGGCAGTCTGGAGGATTACAATGAAGTAGGGATAACTGGCAGAGAATAGCAGGAAAGGGAATGGTTCAGTTTTCTGGAACTAACAGACAAATTAGTGAATAGATTATTAGGACCAACTGCATGAATTATAGATGTAAAACAGAGCCTTGACTATATTTTAAGGTGGCACATTGTTCTGCTGCTATTTTTGTGGGTGTTGATTCAGATGTCATATTTTTGGTATTTAGGGTTTTTTGTTTGTTTTTGTTTGTTTGTTTTTGTATTTTGTTTTGTTTGTTTGTTTTTCCCAAATATTTTTAATTTTAATTCAGTAATTTCTATCCAGTGGCCTAAATACTTTCATGGTAGTCTTTTTCCTCTGAATTTTCACCCAAGTTGAGAGGAAGGTAGCTAGCTGTCAACTAGCTGTCAACTCAAAAACCAAGTGAGAAAATTAGATATTGGGCAAGGGAACAGCAGTAAGGAATCTGGGTCCTCTGTATGAAGAGTGCTGACCTTCTTTTGCACAGCAGTGCCTCAAAGAAATATATGAGTCCCTGATTTTCCATAATTAAAGAAGGGTCCACTAGAACCAGATCAGGAGAGCTGATTCTGAGGATGTTGGAACACTCAGAGTCTGCTCTGCATTGGAAACAGAAGAGCAGCAAGTGGGATTGATGACAGAATTATAGACTGGTTTGGGTTGGAAGGGACCTTAAAGATGATCTAGTCCTAACACTCCTGTCATGAGCAGGGATAGCTTCCTCTAGACCAGGTTTCTCAGAGCCCCATCCAACCTGGCCTTGAACACTTTCAGGAGTGGGACAAGCACAACTTCTCTGGGTTACCTGTGCCAGGACCTCACCACCCTCCCTGTAAAGAAGTCTGTTTCCAAAGTGTACTGGTGTGAACTACCTGCACTAATACAAATTCACTCATTGTCCCAGAATTACCCATTGTTCTGCAGTTCTGTTGAGAAGGAAAATAAGAGGAAAAATCCCATTTCCTGGCAGAAGGGTTGGATTGTTTAGAAAATCAGATTTTAACCTGAATCCCATGAAATTCAGGCAGTTAGTATGAAAGCTCCCTACTGATCAACTGGAAAACTTACATGATGTCTTCAAATTCTGTTCCCCATAGTTTCAAGAAGAAATGGTAAAATATAACAGAAAAACCCAGAGTAATTTTCTAGAAGACCACCCAATCCCAAATCACTCATGTTTTTTTGGTAAGTTTTTGGCTTGAGGTTTTGTTTTCCTCTCTGAAAAATCAAACTGATTTTCTGTGACCATAGTATAGAGGCTTTCAGGCAAGCTGAAAATTGGAAAAGGAAGTCAAAGAACTAGATAAAAATGACAAAGGTACATGAAGTCCTTGTTGCTGGCAAGTTCTCTGTAATTTCAGCAATAGTTTGAGAGTTATGGTAGAGCTTCTCTTGCTTATTGTTACCTCAGTTATATGTCCTGCACCACAGGAGAGTTCTTGGCTTTCTTCAGAGGAGAAGTTTTTAACAGAGCTTGAGTCATCTGCCATGCAGACTTCAAGGACCTGCTTCATCACATTTATTTTTTGAGAAAGCAGTTGTGATAGAACCCTTGTAGATGAAGGTAAAATACATATTCACAGGTACTGAAATCTGTTTTACATTGATGGTTCTAAGTTATTGTATTTCAGTCCACAATTAATATTTCCTTTAATGTAGAAGAAACCAGTCCAACACACTTCAATATAAATATTAGTTAATTTATTATAAAAATAAACTACTATAGAAAAGAAATACATGGAAAACCTGTCTTTTCCACTGAGTGGTCGTAACAGAATCCTGTAGGAGATCCTGTTTGCTCCACAGTGCTCTCCTTGGAAAGGGGCATGTTTGACTAATCAACTTTGTCAAACAATTTAAAATCCAAAAAAGGAAGTTCTATAAATGACAAGTACAATGTATTAGCCTTTTGTCTTCTAAACATGTGCATGTTTTCATCTATGGCTAAAACTAGAGTCAGAACTTAAGAATAGAAAAGTAATTTGACACTGGACAGACTGGGCAGCCAATAAGGCTTTTTAATGTCCTTCAGAAGAGATAGAGCTTTCTCTTTGACAAGTAAGTGAAGAGGACAGCTGGAGTCCTGTTATTTAACTTCTACTGTTAAATTATGCTTTGTAATATGGAAGGAAATTGAATTAACCTGGATGCAAAGTATGACTTGTTATTCTGACAATTCCTATTTAAATAGAAATGCCAGAAATGTCCATGGAAGGTGCAGGTGCCACAAAGCTGTTTTGAATGGCTAGAACAGAGTGGAAAAGAAATAACAGTTTTTTGGACACTAATTCTGACTGCATTGCAGTGAGCTGAAGAAAGAAATGTGGTAAAAGTATTGTGCAGAAGATACACTGAAGTCTCAGGAATTGCCCATTGGATGAAGCCAATACTCCCCACTTTTGCCAAGACTGGTCTGTTACTGATTGCCCAGCTGTATCTCTTGAATATTCTGAAGGAGAGTTACCTGCTGTGTGCCAGGTCGAACACTTATTGGTGCCCTGGTATTGCCATGCTCAGAAACAGCCACTTCTGTGACCACCATAACAAAAACTGAAGCCTCCAGGATGGCAAATTGATCCAACCTCTTCAACTTCTTCAGAGGTTGAGGAAAAGGAGACAGTAAACTCAGAGCTCTTTAAAAACCTGCCCCCTACCCCTTAGGGAGTGAGCCTCCCTTAAAAATGGAGACTAAACCCTTCTTGTAGGAGGAAGGAGGTACCAAGACTGGAGAGACAATATCTGACAATGAACTTTCATCCATGGAAAGACAAGTGTGTGAAGAAGATTGAATTGTTTTTCACTATAATGGACTTCATGTTTTGGGTCTTTGTGGTGGTTTCCACCTGGCGTCCACCAGGCCTCCCCTTTCCCAGAGGGAAAGGAAAAGGAGAAAAGGCAAAAAACCAGCTGAGAGATAATGGCCAAACAAACTCAGAGTGGCTAAAACACTTAAATTTATTACTAACAAGATAAGAACTAAAACTAAACAGTAAGAAATAAATCAGTCTTAAAAACACCTTTCTCTTTCCACTCCTCCCTCTTCCCAGCAGTTGGAGGGAGCAGGGAATGGGGGTTTGCAGGCGGTTGTTGTTGCTGCCATTGCTCTTGTCCTGTGGGTCACTCCATGGGGTGCAGGGGGGTCTCTGCACCCCGATGGGCTCCGTGGGCTGCAGGGGCACAGCTGCTCCCCCACGGTCCTGCCCACGGGCTGCAGGGGGGCCACAGCTCTGAGTCCTTCCCCTGCTCCCGTGGGGTCCCTCCCACGGGGGACAGTCCTCGATGGACTCTCCAACGTGAGTCCACACCCCGGGCAACACTTCTACTGGGGGAAAAACCTGCTCCAGGTGGGGCTCCTTCTCCATGAGTCATGGCCAAGAGTCTCTTCCAGGATCTCGCTCCATCCTGGGCCTCCCACAGGGCAACAGCTCCTTCTGCATCCACCTGCTCCTCCAGGGGCTGCAGGGGGGGAATAGCTTTGAGTCCTTCACTCCCTTCTCCTGTGGGGTCCCTCCTTCTCCTGCTCCAACCTTGTCTCCATGTTGTTATCACATGGCTGGACTTTCCAACTGCGCCACACTCCTAAATTCTTAAATATGTTATCCCAGAGCTGTGACTGTGATTCTTCATTGGCTCAACTCTGTCCACCAGCAGGAAGCCCCTTCTGGACCCGCCTGTCATTGGCTCCACAGGACAGGGGAAGCTTCTGGAAGCTTCTAACAGAAGCCATCCTGGAAGCCCCCCCTCTACCAAAATCCAGCCACAGAAACCTATGACCGTTTTGTTAAGGGTTTTGCAGTTAATGTACAGTTCCCTATATGTTCTATTGTAGTTGCTGGAAAATTCCTTCTTCCCCCATGGCCTCAAATCCTACCCTGTGACTGGTTGTTTTTCACTGCATTACAGTGTATTCCCTATATGGTTATTCCAACCCCTTGTTTTGCATGCTCCTCCCATGCTCTGCCCTAACTCCACCCCAGTTCCACCCCCTTCTGGGAAGTTCTAGCCAGACCCTATAAAAGGTGGAAGGACTGAGTGTCCTTGAGTGTTGCCATCACACCTTTGATCTCAGCTGTTCCCAGTGGTGTTTTCCTGCATGGTGAGATATGTTTGGTACTTCACTTTCTGGGGTTCAGGGATATGCTCCATGCACAGCTGCTCACATGGGTGCTGGCGCTCCCAGTGTGAGGACACAGTTTTTGGGAGATAATGCCAGTGGGAGGGCAGCAGTGCAGATGTGTTGTGGCTGCTTCATAAGAGCTTGTCCTGGGTATGGTAGCCAGGATCAGTTTGTCACTGTGTAGATGTGTATTCTAAACCCTCTATATCATTTTCTCATGAACTACTAACAGTGGATCATTGGCAGCAGCTGCCCAAGGCACACCCAGCCCCTCAGACTACAAGCTGGGTGTTCAGGAACTTCTGTGGGATAAGGAAGGTTTCCTGTCTTCATACCAATGACTTGGGTGTGGTAACTCCTCTCTGGGGAGCCACCGGTGCCTTCACACCCATCTGAGAGGTCATGTCTGCTCATGGGCCATCAAGGATACCAAAAACATGCCATTGTTCACCTCACAGAGTAAATCACCCACTGTGAAACTCTCCACCCTGGGGGAGGGACTGGGTGTTCCCATCTGAGCCCAAGGATATATCAGATTGGGGTTTTGGGAACTGGGGGTGCTCATCAGATCCAGAGGAGGACCAGAGCCTCAACTGGACTGTGACCATCATCTTCACCAGCAGGTTTTCTTCTTTCTTTTTACTTTGAACTCAGGGGGCCACGTGGTGCTCAGCACAGGGGTTGGTGAGCTCCATTCTGCTCATGCCCCGCTGTGCTGGGCTGTACGTATGTGTCTTTGTGGGCCAAACGGATTTTCCTTCTGTATGAGTGTATTTATTGTCATCTTTTTATTAAATTTTTATTCTGACTTGCAATCCTATTCTGAGATGGACTCACTCCTGCTGGTTTAACTCTAAACCAGCACAGAGTTGTACACACTGTCCTCTTGTTCTGCTGACATAATGGAGCACCCATGCTTTGCATGGATGTGGACTTTATTAAGTTGGCTACTTGGTCAGGATAATCCAAACGTGAAAAGCTCATCAATGTCCATGTAGTGTTGGATCTGATGATGCTCTTGTTGGACTTTTCACTGGCTGCAGTAGATGAGTTGGCATTGTGTGACATTCTCACGGAAGGGTTCAGGTCATGAACAACATCCTTGTTTGTATCCATTAAAAATTGTGTTTAATCTCCTCAGGCTTGGGGAGGGGGAAAGACCTCAAGTGAGTTACTGTTATATCAGAAAACGTGGTATCATCTCCAGCCATAATTAATATCTGACAAACTGTTTGATCAAAACGTATAGAAGTGGCATCAGCCACAACATCTTAGGACACTGCTGAACATAATGTCCAAACTCCATATTAATCATTATTAATGAACTTCAGGTTAACATAATAGATTACTTTGGGTTACTTTGTTGGTTTTGTCTAAAAAAAACCCTTTTCCCTCTTATGAGTTTGTCACTATCTCGAATTTATTTAAAGACAGTCCTTTAATTTTTAAATATTGCTATTAGCATAATTACTAGCACTGCACAATTAAGTAGAAATGTAGTTCTTCATGTATTTTTGTATGTGTGAGCAAGAGTGACTTCTGAATATTCATTTATCTGGCAAATTTTGATTCACATATTTATATTTTTATTATCAGCCCAAATAAAAGGCAAAGAACTTTTCATAAGATTAACAGAAATTCAGTTGATCATCTTTCATGAGAATCATATTCTCTTGCTAGAAATATGAAATTTAGATTTTTTTGGGTACAAGTCGATTATTTGTTTTGCCTTGATTTTCATTATTGTTTGATTACTCTCCTTGATTATGATATACCTGATTTTATTCAACAGGGAACAGTGTTTCAGTCCAAGCCCCCAGGGGTGGCACACATAAATGACAATATTTAAGCAGTGCTATAGTTTGGGTGAGTTATACTTCTTCCTCTTGTCTCTGTGGAATATGTCCACAGCAGCTTTCCAACGAGGGAGGACAAACAGACTGGCCACAGTCTCTGTGTTGTTCCTCGGGGGAACTGATGACCAGAGCAGGGTGACTGGTGCCTTCTGTGCTACCCATCCTGCCAGGATAAGCAGCCAGCACAGTATTGCAGATCCTTCCACACTGTGCTGTGGAGTAGTAGTCAGGTTTTATGCCTTTTTTTTTTTTTAAATATTTATCTTTTTGTATTTCTGTCAGAATTTGCATGTAGGAATTGGCCATATTTCAATTAAAGGCAAAATCCTCCTCCTTTAGAGCACTGGCTAATAGAAATTTTCACTAAGGCTAAGCAATGGTGTGCATATATGTTGGGTGGCCAGGAAGGAGGTAAAAGAGGTTTCCTTGGCACCAAGTTTTCTTTACAGTCCATGGCAGTATTCTTGCTGCTGATTCTCTCCTCATCCTTTTTCTTTTTTTCATCTTAAGCTGAACACTGGTACACATTTTTTCCATGGCAAAATTGGTTTTCATTTATACAGAGAGTACAAGATATTTCAGATTGAAATGCAGAAGGAGGATTATGGAACTCAGAGCTTTGCAAGCAGGTTGCTACTTTACAGTCTTGGCAGTTTCTGCTATTAAATATTTTGTTCAAAATGAAAGGAAAAGAGAAATTCTCAACTGGACTTTATTGCTATTAGTATTTTACCCTATTGAGACCTGCTGCCATGTGGCTAGAGCAAGTTATTTTAAAGAATGCCCAAGTAAATTAGGGGCCCACAAACCGTTGAAGTGATGTAGACATGTTGAAACTTTGATGCTGGTGATTAAGTGAAGATGGATCTAAGGCTTCTGAATCTTCATTCTTGAATATTTATTGTTAAAAATTACAGATTGGTCTAATATAAATCCCAACCTCTGTAGGCATTCTTAAACTTGGAGGTGTTTGAAACGTTGGCAAGCTTCCAGCATGCTTTGTGAGAAGCTGCACACAGACCTTGAGTATGAATAGCAGATATTTCAAAAGCAAATAATATTTTTGTAGCACAACTACATTGTCTCTGAAGTGGTTTACACCGTGGAATAATAGTTTCAGTGTTGAAAATAGTGTTGGCTCTGCTTTATGCCTTTGCCAGAAAACCACAATACCAGAAGAAATGTAGGACATTAATAACCTTGTTGTATGCTGATGTTAGAGATAATACTGCAGTTCATCATTCTTTGCTGGCATTGCAGAACTTTTCCTGGGCTTTTAGCTGCATCTCTTCTTCCATACCCCGGGAACACTTACTGTTAAGATGGATTTAAGATGTTTCCTTCCAAGTAAAGAATTATACAAAAGAAACAAACACTCAATATTCAAAAGACAGACCTATAGGTGCAAGAAACTGAAAAACAGCCTCTTAGCAATAATAATTTCTTGGGAAGATAGACACAGGGTAAATATTATGCATTTTCTTCAATATATACTGTCAGAGAGCAGGGTAGGGAATCAATAGGGTGTTTTCATTATGCCATTTTAGGAACAAACTAAATCATATGTCCTAGCCAGCTAGTTGTTGTCTGTAAGACCTTACACTGAAAGACATACCCAGTCACTTGCATTTCCTGCAAGGTCGCTGCAGGCTGTAACTGCTGCAGGCCCACTTGGAAACAGGGGGACCATGAACCACAGGAGAAAATCTATGTCTCTAAATTCCCTGTCTCCAGTGCATTTCCACACAGCTCTCATTTTTCCTTTGCTTTTGTAACAGCTTTGGTGTTCTACCTCTGAACTCCCTTTGGTGTTACCCCTAAATTCAAATGCCTTGGGTTTTTTCATATTTTTCCTTGTTACTTGACTTGCTTAACAACTTTATTAAAGCAGGTTAATGAGAGGGAAAATGACAAAGAGTTTGGTATCATTACATAACACAGTGAAATGTACTAGAGTGGGAGAGAAATAAGCGGGAGACCTTCATAGATCTGTCTGATTTTTTTCTTACTAGCCCAAGGATGATGAAGCCTTCTAGGGCTCATCTTTTCCTCACACAGAAGCAGAAAACTATCTTCCTTTAAACCTGCATAGTTGCTTTCTATCAGTGACTAGTAATCTGCTTTGTGCCTGGTACAGACTACAGAACACAACACTAGACTGTGCTCTCCGTCCTTACCTTAATGTATCTGGAATTTATTGCCAGTCAGAGTGCAGGAAGAATGACTATTGCTGCCACATCCAGGCTGTGTAAAACTTCTGCACATACAGGTTTGTCCCACCTCTGCCATTTGCATTTCCCTTTCTTACTGTGCTTTGAAATATGAGCTTTGCTTCATGGCTTTGAGATGAAGTCCATACAGAGGAGCTGGGTGGGGACTGTAGGTGCTAAGCTGCAGAAGACATCTGCCTGCCACCTCTGAGAAGTAAAAAAATTGAAAGGCACCCTTGTCCTTTTGTATTGCATCATTCATATGCTCGAAAGAACACAAAGCTGTCTTCAGATGGCTTTCTCCTCTTTCTGGTTGCTGCAGAACGCTTTCTTTGCAACCTCTGTATGGAAGATACCTGCCTCACTGAATTTTAGGTTCTGCTCCAGGAGCCAGAAATCTTTTAATCCAACAACATTCCGAGGCATAATTCATAATTGCCCAAGTCAGTTGTTACTGGGTCAAACACCCTGTACTAGTTTAAAGTTCAGCTAATATCATATTTGTTGTTCTCCCATCCACAAAGGTATTTGGCTTTGTTTGATTTGTGGTGATGCCTGGATTAAAGAGTAAAATAATAATTTTTGTGTCTGTAACAAGATATGAATGACTGGACATGATAAGTAATGAAATCTTTTGTATCTACATGAATATTTCATATTCTTAGAGCTGTAAATTTCTCCCATGTCTGAGAATGCTCTGATGGATCTGACAAAGCATAATTGTTTGTTTTGCTCTGGCCCTCTCATACTGATGACACAAGTCCGTGGCTGCTTGAGATCACACCATTTTTCAAAAGTTCACTGTGCCTACGTGAGTATGGAAAGCCAAGGAGCAGACTGTGAATCTTCCCTTCTGTTGCAAAGCCTGTAACAGTGGAAGTGGAAAGAAATGAGTTAAATTGATTTTGTCTTTGGGAGTCTACTTTCCTCTTCTACAACATAAATATAGGGTTTGGCTGCAACAGTCAATAAACATTTCAAAGGGTTCTCAGAGGCTAAATATGAATCCTAGCTTGGTAAGCAATGTACAAGGGATTTCTCAGTGCAGACATATTCTGAGAGTGAGAGATAAGGGGTTAGAACTAGATATGTTTCAAAACCAAAATGGGTCAAAGTATTTTTTTCAGTGGCTGCTTTTTGAGTAACTGGAAATTAACATACAGATCAAACATGTGGATTTGATCACAAAAGGACAGTATTTCTTATCCTCTTGGGAGAGCCAAAGGAGAAACAGGAAAATCAAAATGGTGTTTGAGATGGTAAATTTCAGTAATCTTTGAGACTGTTTCGTGAGAGATCTGAAGGGGAAAAAAGAGAACAAGTTAGGTCTCAACTCCTTGGTAAATTTATATCAAGGATGCACTGGAAAGGCAAGTGTGTAAATAACCAGCTTGGCAAAACTGTAAGTTCTTCATTGACATTTAACACAAGGAAGAAGAATAGAGAAGTTGGAGTGTAGGTCAGAGAGCTGGGACAAGTCTCGAAGTGCAATGTGAGTAGGCAGAGAAAAAGTGTATCAGAAGGGTCAGAGAACAAAATGTGGTGCATTTAGGGAGGGACATGAAAAGTACATCAACGATAAGGCAAAGTTTGTACACTACTGATTCAGGATAAATATTTTTAAAAATTAAAATATGTGAAAATGTTTTATTTGTGTCTGTCTTCACTCAGAGCTCAATAGTAATTTCTCACAATTAATACTAATGACAAATGAAGACAACTGAAGCCTTTAGGGAGGGTACACCAGGCCAGACCATCTTAGATACACCTGATATTTTAAGATTGATGACAAGTTTTGTCTATGTTGAAAAAAGTTACTTGTCTTCTAGATCTATGAATGATAGAGGACATATCAGAAGACTGAAAGAAAACTAAACGTACTGCTTGTCTTGTTGTAGGACAAGAAGAGTTTAGGGATTTATAGAGTAACTTTAATCCCCAGAACAAGTACTATTTCTGATAAAATTTTGTAAAAACCCACTTGGTAATGAGATGAATAAAACTCTCCCCTCTCTTGCCATCACTTTGCCTCCATTTAAATGCAAGAAAAATGAGTGTAATTAAAATGACAAGGCAGGACTTGACCATACAGAAGTCAATACTTGGTTGTAGCAAGCCATGTAATTCTGCTTTCTAGCAGAAAAGCAGAACTACAATTCTGTAAGCATCAAGAAAAATTCCTGTAGTTTCAGATGTGCAAATTACAAGCAAATTATCCACTGAATACCCAGCTGGCACTTTAAAGAATCTTCCTGGCCTTTGTAGGATGATGGTAGTAGGTTCTTGCTGGAGAATGTCTTCCTTTCTTTGGTTTTTGTCTGGATTTCACATTAAGTATTGCCAGCTGAGTTTCAATGCAGGAGGAGTTTGGCCAGCCACATGGAGTAGGACACACTCATGTTTCTGTGTGTGGGGAGGTGTCCAAAGGACACTGAAGCGTATGTGAAGAGGAAATCTGCATTCACTTGTCAGCTGATATTGAGCAGAGGATGTGCCACCAAGCCTACAATCAATGTTTATTGAAGGAAGGAGTAAACACTGCGTGACACTCCAGTCGTGGATGTAGCTGTCTCTATTTAATAAGCAGAGGAGGTTTATAGTGTTTGCCCAGCCATTTCCCAAGATATGGTGTTTTTTTTTTTTTGCTAGGCTTTGTCACAATGTGACTTTATTACTTCTTGCTGCATTAAAGGCCTACTTTGTCTTGTCTATTCTCTGATTGAGATATGTCAGAAGATCAGTGAATCAATGGGCCAGCAGTAAAACTGCTGCAGGAACATTGATTTACAACAGCTGAATATTGGCTCCTATTGCTCACAAATTGCTGATGTTATTAACTATTGAGAAGCCAAGTTTAAAAAAAATAAAAATGTTTCCACAACACAGACCAGCAAACCTCAATAATTTTAATTCATAGAAAATGTAAAAAAAAAAAAAAAAAGGCAGGAAAAAAGTGCAAAACACATAAATGGAGACAAGCTGGTCATCCTAGAAGTGCAAGTATTCCAAATAAGAATATCATATTTGGGCATCTAAGTGACATTTGAGCGACCTTTGTTTTTCACCTTCTTTCAAACCAAATCCAGCGTGGATTGGAACTTTCTCCATTCTCCCTGATATATTTAGCTGCAGTTATTTTGTTACTCTGTCCCGCTCCAGATTCCATCCTGGATCTTATTCATTTTAGTTAACATCAATGTTTCTGTAAACATAATTTTTGACAGAGCAGCATTCTTCAGTGGGAAGTAACTAACTTTTTAAGTGGGAAGCAATTATCTATACATTATGGTCATAATTTTTTATGTGAGCTCTAATTGTATCCAAATCAAAGCTGTAATGTAAAATGTAAATCTGGTTTGAGGCAGTATATTTTTGTTCTAAATCAAGAGAGGATCATTTGCACAAATCACCAAAACCCCTCGTTAGACTCCAGTCTCTTACCCAAATATCAAGATTAATTGTAAAAGGATTGATTACATCTTTGTGCTGAACACTTTTCATCTGCCACTGAAAAGTAAGGCGTGATTTGTGTCCTTCCTGCTTTGGTATGAATACAGATCTTCCCCTAGCCTGGTTTAATAAATACAGCTCTGTAAAGGAGTTTTCAAGGACAACATCAATCTTTCTAGTTTGTGCCTCAACTCAGTAATTTTCTCCCTCCATTTTCTGCAAAGCCAATGGAAATCTGAAAAGTTTTGTGTTGCATTTCATTGGCAGGTGACAAGATGCCCTTTGGGCCTCAGAGAAGTGAAGGTTGGTGAGAAGGGGCCACCTGGTGTTCTCCAGTGCCTGTGGTTTGTGGCCACTTGTAACTGGATGCTGTGGTGCAGAAATGGGAATGAATTCCCATTCACCTGTAATGAGAGGTAAGTGGAACTTGCTTTCCCAATCTTTTGTTGGAAGAGGGAAGTTACTTTGTTTATCGTTCTTGATCTAAAGCAACAGACTTTGCCTGTTGCATTCATTTCTCACTTGCTTTTCAATTCATTCACTATGGAGCTGAAAGCCAGGATTAAACAAATACAGTCCTGTCCTTTTCAGTTTTTTTATTGTTTTAAATCTGCTCCTACACAATTTTAGTCTTTCTTAGAAAAGTTAGAATTTGGTTCCTATCTAGTCAAATAATTTAAAAAATCCAAACATCTCTGAGTTTTTATTCAGT
>VXAU01000979.1:494591-612724 GCA_013399695.1 Formicarius rufipectus | reverse complement strand
TTTTTTTTTTTTTTTTTTAAAGGCTTTACAAGTTGTGGTATTTATCAGAAAAATCAATGTCATACAGAAGAAACTTCCCTTTCTTAGCTAATAATACATCTTAAAGGGTTGAATGTGGAACCAATATGTTTGTTAGCAAGAACTTAAACACATACATGCCCACGCAGAGTTTCCTTTGAAATCAAATGAGATGATGACGGTGAAGAATTTGGGAATCACTCGGTTAAGGGGTTCGTAGCTGGGCCTTTTTGATGGGAGGAATGGACTCTGGGTTTGTGTGAATGATGGAGGTTTAGTTTATTAGCCCAATAAAATGGTGATGGTATTATGGGGGTAGTTAGAGATGCCTTGCAGAGATCAGAGTGCTCTTTTATTGAGTTCTGTAAAACACATGCAGAAGAGGCAATGAATGTCCTAGGGAGCTCACAGCAGGACTGTGAAGATCATCTATGTTACTTCAGAGGTCAGGAATTGAACAGAAACCTGAATAATATGTGAAGTTCACATTCTGAATGAGTTTGCTTCTCTGAGATTGGATGAAAAATCGACACTCAGTGAGCAGAAAAGGAAAATTGTTTATAAAAGATTTAAAATGGATCTGAATGTGCAAGCAAATCTATCGACAGTGAAAACAAATCCCTTAAGACCATGAAAAGGGAGCTGGAGCAAAACAGAACCTTGTTAATTCAAACTATGCCTCGAGCCATAATTGCAAATACAGGAGCCTCTCTCTTTTCCCCACCACTTCTCTACCCTTGTCACAGTGGTGACCATGTGGGTCTAAAGATCTCCACTGAAAACCAGGCTTTGGCAAGAACCATGGCAAATTCTCTCAGTCTCTGAAGATGAGGCACAAGCCAGAAACAGAGAGTTCCTGACAAAACCTCCACCGGGGCAGTTTCTGTTCTCATTGCTGTTTGCTTTATTTCTTCACATTGGAGAAACAACTGGGGGAAATGAGGAAAAAAAAAAAGAAAAAAGAATTTTTTAATGACAAATTTGCTGCCACTAAAAGGGATGACTACAAGTCTTAAAGCACTGACTATCCTCACAAGGTGTTTGGTGCATGCTGCTACTTTGCCTCACTTCAACATTAATCATTAATACTCTTCCATGCTGTAGATTGCAGACCACAGTGGACAAGTCTGTGAGTAGTTTTGAAATCCAAATGTTTTTTTTTTTGAGAACTGGGTCTACCTTGTGTCTGCATCACATTGCTCTGTGGGAATGATCTTTATCAAGGAGGTTGAATAGAACCAGCACACTGCCTGCCAACACTTTGAAGTGTTATTGAGCCATACAAAAAGAGTGGAAGATGAATTATGAGTGACTATGACACAAGAAAATAGCATTCAGTAGAGCTAGTTTACCATCACTATGAGTGCAGTGTGGAACACAAACCAATTTGCCTGATCCTCAGCAGTTTGTTTTATTTTTTTCCCCGGAAGGATACACTTTAAACAGGACAAGCACAGCACAATTCATTCTAGAATTCCAGGAATTCTGTAGCTGGACATCTACAAATTCACTAGTGGTATGGAAATAATAGCCAGATAAGAAACTATTAACTTTTTTCCCCCACTGTAAAAATTCAAGTCGTGAAAGAAAACATTGCACTGCCCATTGAAATACTGGTTGGGATGGCTGCAGGAGACAATGCCGTCATACTGCCCTGGGTCCTGTCTGCACACCCTCTGCTGCCCCAGCTGGCTGCAAAATGACTTCTGAGGACACCAGGTTTGGATGAAGATAATGAAAAGCTGCTCCTGGACTTCCCCTCTCATGAGTTTACTGAGCTGTGTCCTTGAGCATCTTCCCTAAAGATTTTGGTTAGTGGCCTGTGGTATTCCAAGGGTTGTTTACCCCTCATTGAAACAGATTTTTCCTTATGCCTGAGTTCAGAACAAGAATTTGGAAGGTTCCTTCTTTGGGGCCATTGCTGATCCTCTACAAGTGAAGTTACCCCAGGTGAGCTACCCCATCACCATCCTGTCCTCCCTTTTGTTTTTGAATAGGCCCTGTGAGGACAAAAGAATACTTCATGAATATTCTGTTAGGAGTAAACAGGAAGAGACTATAACCTCTAGTAGTTTATAAAGGCTTATATAATGAAAGCATTAAAGAGTAGTGAAAGAGATGTCTGCCTTGACAGAGAACTACATAGTGTTAGTTTTGCATTAGTTAACAGCTTCCAGGACTAACTGCATTAAATCAGCTTTCAAAGTAGGAAAGAGTTGAGTGCATTTTAAAGTTTAACTTTAATTAATCACTGGATCTTGGCTCTATTCCCAGCAAAGAAACAAACAAAAGAACTTGTTCATGGGCTCTGAAAAAATTCAGATTTGCTTTCTACTGCTTTATTTCTACTTGGGGAAAAATATTAAATCCTCAAGTCATCAGTTTCCTTCTGAGATTAAATGGAATAAAGAGCCCGAGGAATCCAAATACACATGTCCAGAGCTGCACATCAGTGCACAGGGGCTGCTGCCTGGTGAGAGGACAGGACTGCTGGCTTCCTTTGGCTTCCTCTAGCTGTTCCATCACTCATTTGTGACTGTATGTGTGATGGGAAACACTTGACTCTGAGTCCTCTCTGAGCCTGATGAGACACTTCTTATGTCTTTGCTGTTCCTTGTTTTCTGCAGAGAGTGTAGATATGGGAAAGATGGGCTGCAACCCTCACAGTGGTGTTTCTAAGCATGAAGCAGAGGATTTGTTTTCTGTACCCTGCAAGGAACAGGATGGTGGAAGGCTGAGAATGAAAGAATGATAGTCTGGGAGGACTGGTTAGTGCACAAACCCTGCCTGGGCAATCTTGTCCCTGGTGCCCTCTGGTTGGACTAAGGAAGGAAGAAATTTGCAGGCTATATATCCAAGCACCACCATATGCTGGTGACCACCCAGCTGGAGGCCTCCAGTTATGGGCTCTCCAGTACAAGGGAAAGATGGACATACTGGAGACAGTTCAGAGAAGGGTCATTAAGATGTTTAGGGGATGAGAGCATCTCTCCTATGAAGAAAGGCTGAGAGATCTGGGATGGTTCAGCCTAGAAAAAGAAATGGCTTGAGGGGATCTTGTTAAAATACAGAAACACCTTAAAGGAGGGCACACAGGATAGAGCCAGGCTTTTTTCAGTGGTGCCCAGTGACAAGACCAGTGGCTGTGAGCACAAACCGAAACCCTGAACATCAGGAAACACCTTTTTCACTGTGAGGGTGGCTGAGCACTGGCACAGGTTGCCCAGAGGGATTGTGGAGTGTCCATCCTTGGAGATGACCAAAAGCCATCTGGATGTGGTCCTGGGCAAGTCTCTCTAGGCAACCCTCCCTGAGCAGGGAGATTGGACCAAATGACCACCAGAGGTCCCTTCCAACTTCAGCCATTCTCTGATCCTGTGAGTTATATTTAGATTAATAAAGAGATCCATGGCAAGTGCTGTGGCACAGGTCATGGCCATACCTGCTGAGTTATTCCCCTGCTGCTGGGCACAGTGGCTTCAGCTGTGCTGTGTACTGGGATCAATCTCCAGCCCCTTGTGAGAGGTCAGAGGGGGTTGATGGGTGGCCAGAGCCAAAACTGTGTCTGGCAGTGTATAAGGAGCTGGACTGACTGTGGGGCTGTGCTTGAGCACAGGGTCAGGGTATGTTTGGTTTGCCAATAAAAACATAATCTATCAAACCTATTCCTACGACAGCAGAAGGATTCAACGTAGTTGCAGGAGATTTCTAGATGCAGGTCTCTTCACTCTGTATTTGCTTTTGATATTGAAATTTCAATTGATATTGAAATATTTGATTTTGATATTTCAATTGATATTGAAAGCATCCTACTTTCTGTCTCTCCTGAATTCCCCCCACAGCCTGGGCTTCCTGGTGCTTTTCTGATCCTGTCCAGGGTTTTTGCCTGTGCTTTCACTGATCATCTTTTGGTTCAGGAGATTTTCCTGGAAGTTTGGTACCGAGGCACCTGTTTTGCTTTGCAGGTACCTGGGGTTGTGCAGCACTGCCCGGGGACTTACTAGTTGGTTTCTGCTGTGAGGGGAATTGGTTGCAAAGGTGTGAAGCAAAGTCAGTCACACTCCTAATGGATGCTCACTGTGGAGGCAAATGCTGGCACAGCTTCCCAGCAAATGCTGGCACAGCTCCACTGCAGCGAGAGGGGAGGGAAGAAATTCAGGAAAAGAAACCAGGGAAAAAATGAGACAAATACAAAAGCAGAAGGAGCAGAAGAAAGAATAAAAAGGAGAAGGGGATGCTATAAAAAGAAACTAGTGCTAGAAGGAAATCTGTGGCTAGCAGAACAGAGAAAGGAAACAGAAGGATGTAATGGGATAAACATATAAATGGAAAAGAAAGGGAAAGTGGAAAATGTCTTCTTTTTTTTACATGCTTTTTCCTCTAAGCACTGTGTAAAAAGATACATCCATAGATTTGTGTTTTGCAGTAGTTCTACTACACATTTTATAGCTTTCAGCAGCACTCTAGCTAAAGCAGAAGGAGCTTGTGGCATTTTTCTTCCCTTCTGTCCCGCAGTGCCCTCTCCACATGTTGTATGTTCTCCTGACAGGAGACAGAAGGGTTATTTGGCACCACTAGATGTAGTGCAAATGCATTTTGGCAGTGATTCCTGGTAAACTGCATATGTTTTGCACATGGCCCCTTTCCTGAAAAGTTTTGGGTAATATTCTGCTGGTTTTTGTGTATTTCCTTTCCCTGTGTAGCCTGAATGTGTGAACATGAGCATTGGTATATGTTCCTTTAGTGTATGTTTAAAACTCCCCCATTCTGATACATGTTTTTGTCTCCCTCTTTTTCACCTTATCTGTAGAAGTTTCACCAGGCCATGCACCCTTTTCCTCACTTTTGAGGAGTGTGCAAGGTTCTGCTTATATCAAGAAAGGAGCCATCAAGGAGATGGTGTATTTGCTTACAGTTCCAAACCTCTCATTCAGCTTGTGTTGGGCAAAAGCTCTTCTTTCAGTGCTGATCCAGCTTGCCTCTGGAGCTTGGTTTCCAGTCTGGGTTTGTGGCATCCCCTTCTTTCTTCCTTTTTCACTGCTCATTTGGTCAAAGAGCAATAAACTCAACCCATTTGACCACATAGTTCAAATCCAGAGGAACCAAAGGTAAGAGGGCCTTCAGAGAATGTCTGAAGAAATGCCAAAGTTGGACCCCTGAATTCTGCATTTTTTAACTCTCCTTCTCAAAACCTGACAAACTGTTCCTTGGGAAATGAGAATGAGAATTCCTACAGAATATAGTCACTGCTGTCAGTAATTTCCCTTGAATCTTTCCAATGATCTCAGTGGGAATTATACCAAGCCTTTGTTAGGCACAGAGAAGATTGTAGTGCCTATCACTCCTCACATTTGGATTTGTTTTGTTCCTATACATTGTACATGCTTCTATGAAAAACTACCTGTTAGTTGTGTCCTTCCCAGAAAATGAATTTCTGATGTGACATGTATGTGGTTCTTGGGTTGCATTACCATCCAAGCCAACACTTCCACCAAAACAACATATTCTCTAAAGACTTACACTAAATAGATGTGCTTGACAAGGCTTGAAGGCAGAAATGTGGTGGTGTAACCAGCCAAGAATGTACTGCAGATCTGTGGGGAAATTTGATGCTACAGTCTGATTGCAGTACCTGTATCACCTTGTTTTCAAACGAGAGTCATGTTCTATAGTGGTTTTTTTAGCTCCTTCTCTTGTTTGCTTAGTGCTGTTTTTTGTTGTTTTTTGAACAGAAGTAGCTTGCATTGCTAGTGTTTTGAAAATTACTTGAAGTAAGTAACAAGATTATTATTGCCTCTTTTTTTTTTTGTATTTACTTTCACGGCATTAACAATATAAGGATGCGACTGAATAATTCATGGATGCTTTACTGAGGCATTCTCCCAAGCAACCAAAAGCTTTCCTAATGGTTCCAGTCTCTGCCTGGAATGTTTGATTTGCAGTGCCCTTCCACTGTGCTAATGGGGTTTTCTTTCACAGCTGTCTCAGTCATATAAAATCACTGTCCTACCTATGATAAACACTTTCCCTTTGATTCTGTCAATTCATATGAATATTTCATGCTGCTGCAAGTTGGTCTGGCTGTTTGCATTAGTGAACACCCTTTATTTTTTGAATTTACTACTCTGATATTTAATCAGCTCTACCAATTTTAAAGAAAAATTCTTCTCAGTTTGCATGTATTTTTTCTGCTGTAGACAAGCCATATATATACATATATATATATGACCTTATGCACCCTATTCCAGCTATCTCTTCTTACTTCCATTGTCATCTCTCTGACTCTACTGGGTTTATGTGGCAAGGTTTTGGTAGTGGGGTGGCTACAGGGGTGACTTCTGTGAGAAGGCACCAGAGGCTGTCCCTGTGTGGAACAGAGCCTGTTCCAGCTAGCCCTGCAATGACACTTGGTAGCACCACTACAACATCATATTTAAGGAGGAGTGAAGAACGTTGTACAGCAGCTGTGAGAGAGGAGAGGGTAAAATGGAAGAGAAACAGTCCTGCAGCACCGAGGTCAAAGAAGGAGGACAGAGAGGGGGTGTTCCAGCC
This sequence comes from Formicarius rufipectus, assembly GCA_013399695.1. Classification (NCBI taxonomy): domain Eukaryota; kingdom Metazoa; phylum Chordata; class Aves; order Passeriformes; family Formicariidae; genus Formicarius; species Formicarius rufipectus. The sequence continues at coordinate 606,154 of VXAU01000979.1, read as the reverse complement.
ACCACAGCAGAAGTTTCTCTGCAGCCTGTGGCAGGACTGTGGTGAAGTAGGTTGTCTCCCTGCAGCCCACAGAGAGGTGGCTGTGTCCTGAAGGAAGCTGCAGCCCATGTCGAGCCCCCCTGGAGCAGTCTCCTGGCAGGAGCTGAAGCCCATGGAGGGGAGACCTGTGGCCCATGGGGGATCCATGCTGGAGCAGGCTGTTCCTGAGGGACTGCACCCCATGGGAAGGATGTAGCAGTTCTTGAAGAACTGCAGGGCAGGAGAAGGACCCACACTGGAGCTGTCCATGAAGGACTGTGTCCTGTGGGAGGAATTCCGTGCCGGAGCAGGGAACAGTGTGAGGAGGAAAGGGCAGCAGAGATGAAGTGTTATGAACTGACCACAACCTCCACTCCCCATCCCCTGGCACCTCTCAGGGCAATAGGAGTGGTAAAAGACCACTGGTGAAGTCAAGCCTGGAAGTAGGAGGAATGTTTTTTGGTTTGTGTTAGGGTTTTTCTGGAGGGTGGTATGTTTTTCACCATCCTACTCTATTTTTTAATTGGCAAGGAATCAAATTAACCTTCTTTAAGTCAAATCTATTTTGACCATGATGGTAGTTAAGTGATCTCCCTGTTCTGATCTCAACTTGAGATTTTTCATCTAATTTTCTCCCAGTCATGCCATGGACAGGTGTGAGACAGTGGCTTGGTGGGCACCTGTCAGCCAACCAAGGTTAACCCAGGCCTTTTACCTAATATTGTCCCTTGTGCTCTTTTAGGAAGAGCCTATTTGTGCTTTTACTTTATTGAACACTTGCAAGGCCATGTAATCTGCTGTCAAGGGAATATGAATGCTTCCTCACTCCCTTTTTTTGCACCCTGTATTTGAATATCCAGAAAAGATGAAGAGAAATTCATGGGGTTTGGCACCTGATTTGAATTTGTGTAAAATCTGACAATCCCCTCCTAACTTTCAGCTGTTCTCTTGTCCAATATACCTCCGAGCAACAAGCAGAAAAATATGGCTGTGGAAGGGCTTGTTCCTAAAGAATCTGTCTCAGTTTCAGCCAGAAGTGTCCCTCTGCAACGCTGGAACTAAGTATCTGGGCTGAAATTCCTGCTTATTCTGATGCATCTCTTAAGTCCCCCACCTCAGGCACTCTGTTAGGGATGTCCTTTTTACTTTCTTTGGCATTCTCAGACAGGGCAATGAGCAGGGGTGTGGCAATGTGTGTGACACATGACCTGCTAATAGTGACATGTGCTTTTAACTGAGGCAGCCACGTAATTTCTTAGATGAGATTAAACGGGATGAAACAAAAACCTCTTAAAAGGGGTCTCTATTCCCAATAAACTATGTTTGTTTGCAGCAAAGGTGGTGTGCCAAAATACTGTCTGAAACAAAAATATTGTGGTATTGCTTGGTGAGGGGAGAGGAGCTATTCCAGGCAAACAAATTGCTTGAGTATCTGAATCACAGCCTTTTTGTACGGAAAAATAAATGTTGCAGTTGCATCTAACTAATGAAACCTGCAAAGTCTGCTTCTTCCCTTACAGGTATTGGAATGGAATGACAGAATATCCACTGCCTTTCTCCTGTTTCCAGGAACTCGAACTACACTGATGGACTGTAAAGCTAAAAGTCTCTCCATGTGCCACACAAATTACAGAGCAAGGGATTTTATCCAGAGAACAGGCTGAGCTGCAGAGACAAAAACCACTGGGTGTCTATGTCTCCTGGTGTGAATTCTCAAGTGCTAGTAAAGGCAGAGGCAAGCAGTGTTTTAGATAGGAAGAGCTAAAAGTCAAGCTGAAATGAATCTGCAGAACAGGTCTGCGACTGGCTTGTGGATCCTCCTCCTCTCAATAGAAGCAAGTCCCTCAGTGACATGTCCAAGGCCTTTGAGCAGTACCAGGGTATAGAATGAGATGCTTTAGAAGGGATAATCTCTTGCTGTGCTGTGCTTCACCCTAGCTGGCTGTTGTCTGTTGTCAGATGCTGAAAACAGAGGCTCCCTTTGGGAACAGAACTGCCTTGTTCTTGTTTACTAGTAAGTATTTCAGGCTCAGAGCAGGAAGCTGCAGTGGAATGGAGTGTGAGTGAGCATATGGTGAGTTTGTCTCAGGGTCCTGCCCAATTTACTTTCACGACTGCACACAAGAGTGAGGCATTAAAGCTGAGCCTCTAAAATCATCAGAGGACTTCCACTTGTGATGTCAGTGTAAGGAAATGGCTTCAGCTGCTTGAAACTGAGCACACCTTGACAGGAAGTGAAGGAATGAGGGGAAGATAAAGTGAGCTTATTGCATGAAAGAACAACTCCAGGAGTTGTGGTGGAGACTTTAAAATCTCCACTCCCAAGTAACTTATTTTAATAGTCTTCCAAACCCAATTGATATTCCTTTCGAGTCCTTCAGGGCAGTCAGGTTTCACAAGCATTTGTTGTGCTACCTAATTAATTTGAAGGACAGTTCCTAATCCCAAGAATAAATTGATGAAGTTTTACAAAGGCTGATCTTTGCTAACAAAGCTGTAGGTGCTTCAAATAAAACAAGCAGAGAAAGTCACAAATACATTGATTTTATAAGAGAATCAGTGCAAAAGACATAAGCAGTGCAGTGAGTGAACTTTTATATTGCATCAGACTCTTGTTTAGAGTAGAAACTGTTTAAGTTTATTAATTCTGAGTGTAGGGCAGCCCCTGGCCTCCCATCTTACTTTCTCATGAAGATGTTCCAGAGGAGCGAGAGAGTTGTATTCCCTTTCCCAATCAGTACTACCCCCTGCAGCATGGGAAAGCTCCCCACACCACTTTCTGTTTCATTCAGCACCAATGGAGTGACTACATCAGTGGCCAAGGGAAGAGCTAAGGGTGTCATCTGTCTGGACTTATGCAAGGCCTTTGACACATCCTTCTTGCTAAACTGGGGAGAGGGATTTGTTTGATTGACTGTTCAGTGGGTAAGGGGATGGATGGATGGATGGATGGATGGATGGATGGATGGATGCACCCAGAGAATAATGATCAGTGGATGGAGATCAGTGACAGTGGTGCCCCTGTTTAATATCCTCATCAGTGACAAAGTGGGACTGAGTGTACCCTTGCCAAGTTTGCCAACGACACCAGGCTGTGTGGTGTGGCTGACACATGTGAGGAGTGGGAAGCCATTCAGAGGAACCTGGACAAGCCTGAAGAGTGGGCTCATGTGAACCAAATGAGATCCAACAGGGCCAAGTGGAGGGTGCTGCACCTCGGTTGAGGGAACCCCTAGTTATGCTTCTGCTAACACTGTGTGATTAGGAGGTTGTCAGTTCTGGTACTTGCATGGATGTGTGTTGCCCCAGTGTCAGATTTTCTTCATTGTTCTATACTAAAGTTCTTAGCAGATGTGATTTTCAAAAGCCCCTTGCAAGGGTGGGAATGAGTTGTAAATAATGTCCTCCCAGACCTGTTGAGCCAGAAAGGTTCATCAGTAGTGCACTAAAGTAACACGGAAACAACAGTTTTGGGCAGAAAGAAGTACTTGTTTTGAACTGTCAGGATTTACCTGCACACCATTTTCTGTCAGTACTTAAAGTAATTTTGAAACTGTATTTCAGTCCTACCTATGAGCCTAATTATTCAGTTCTTCTTCTTCCAGATCTACCTTTGTGCACACAATTTTCAGGCAATTTATTCACTCAGAGATTAGGAAACAAACATGCGTGAATAGAATTTTTAAGAGCACTTAGGAACAAAGTCCTGTGGTTTTGAAATATTATGTAATACTGAAACTTTTATGAAATTCTTTTTCTGGAATTACACTAATATTTGGGGGGAAGGGACTAAGCAAGATACCAATGTCAAAAATTAATGTTCTTTCCTGTTGGTTCGAAAGCATCAGCTTTGCAAGTCTGATGTCAGCTCACAATACTCAAATATAGTCAAATGATCTCAGCAGTGACACTGGACAGTAGCCTGGCACCTTGCCTTATGGCCAGGTTGCTTTGTTTTTGGTATTTCGCCCAGGCAGCTCCTCCCTGAGGTCTTGTCTGTTTTCACTAACAGATTATTAAGCTTCAGGAGACCCTCTCTTCTGGTAGACCCCCTTGAGCAGTGTCAACTTCTCTGTGTAGTTGGCACTTGGCCCTACCGATACAAATGTCATAGAAACATTCTGCATTTGGTGTTCCTCTTGATCCTCCTGTTTATGGTTTGGTTGCACGTGTAGCTATCCCTCCCTACTCCCCACGTGTTCCTTCCCCCATCTTCCCCACCCAGAAAAAGAAAAAAAAGACCACTACCTCTGTGCTTCCCTAAGTGGGAAGATCACACAGAAGGATGGAAACTGGAGGTTGATTCTGATTTCTTTCTTGTGTTGGTGGAAGAGTTGATTCAGTGAGTCAGAGAAGTAGCTGGAGAAGTTTAAGATGGGCACAATCTCTGTTGCCTTCTTTGAAAAGGTCCCCATGTGAAGGGCAGGATGCTTGACCACTTTCAGCCAAACCTTTTGACCCTCACCAGCAAATTTGCCGTGGAAGCAGTGGATTTGTTTTGTTTAATTTTATAGTCACTAAGGCATCAGTGCTGGACTTGGATAAATAAGGAGGATTCACTTTTTCTTGATAGAAGGATGAGAATTTTTCTATTAAGGATCTGATCTGCTCCACATCTGTGGACATTAAGGAACTGCTGAAAATAAAGGAATTAAGAGTGATGCCATGGTAGATTGGACTGTAAGTGAGGTCTTTCAGTGGGACAACTCAGATGAGGACATCACTTATGCAAATTTTAAATGAGTGCAGTATACTCTGGGCCCTAAATTTTATGTAATTGATTTGAACAGAGTCTAACTGCTTTTTAATTTCTTCTCCAACTGTTTGCCTGCCTACAGGTCCTGCTTTAATATTATGCAACTGGAAGTGCACACAGCACGAATAAAATGAGTGGTTATTTACAAAATCTGTGTGTTTGCTGCTTAGGAATCCTGAGGAGTTGCAGCAAGCCAGCTTTTAGATGGGTGGCAGTTGTAGTGAATAAGAACAAAACAGCACGATAGAGAAAGTCTTTAGCAAAATTAGTGGCAATTAAATTATCCTCTGGCAGGGATCTTTAGATTTGTTTCTTTATGTTAAAGAATCAATGTTAGGGTTCTTCAATAAAGAAACACTTCAGTGGAGTTGTTTCTGATTAACTCCAGGGACTTTTTTAGTGGATATAATTTGCAAGCTTTGTGATGATCATGAAATTTTGCAGGAGTTTTAATAAACTTGAAAAAATACTAGGTTTTTAAACTCGGTCTTTTTTCTGTCCAGTACAAAAACAAACAAACAAAAAAACTCAAACAAAAAAAAAAAAAAATCAAACAAAACCAACCAACCAAAAAACAAAAACAAACCCAAAACTTTCAATGTAGAATTATGTATTTTACATCAGAAATGCAAGAATTACCAGAGCTCTTCTATTCTAGTATCAGGCACAAAACATGCCATCTTTGACTATGGGTGCAGCTATGCTGTGAATGTAGATGCTTATGAAATACTGCGGAGTGATATTTAAAAATACCCAAGTGCCGACGGAGTACAAAATTGTCAGAGAACTATGCACCCCAGATGGTAAATATGGCAGCTTAGAATTGAGAAGTAAGATTTATCCTTTGAATGTGAATAACTTTTAATGAGGTTCAGAGTAAATACCATTCCTATGGAAATATGCTCTCCTGGAAAAACTGTGCTAGGTTTCTTACCAGGGTCTCATTCAAGCAGAACATGCTAGCAGGCTCTTCTTCTGTACTGTCAATTTGTGTGGGTGAGTCCTTTCATTTGGAGTTGACCGTGAGAATTCAAACCCAATATTTTTATGCCTTTGCAGAAAGTAGTTACGTAATTTGGACATATAAATTTAAAAAAAAATACTTTAACAATTCTGCACGTTAATGCAGAGCTTGAGACAACCAATTCTGTGCATTTTTGGATGACTCAGAATTGACTGACCCTTTGTAAAAGCAAAAGAGCTTGTTTATGAACTCAGGGCAGTTTCTTCTAAACAAAATCTACCTTCTCTCTGTCTTTCCCTTACCCCTCAGTAAGCTGTGCAGAGCTAACTACACTGTGCAGGAAGAGCAAACATCTCCGTGCTCAGGAGTCCTGGTTCTGCCCTCATCTGTCCCTTGTGCCAAAAATTGACTATGGCAGCCCACAGTGTGTGAAAGCCTCTGGAATTTAGAATGATATAACGACAATTACTACCACATCGAGTTGGATACAGAGATTTCTAAAAGCTAAAAGCATGTAGGGGAGAAATTCTTGCCATATTTTTGTACTTTTCCCTTCCCAAAGTATGCTGTTGTACCTACTGACGACAAGTTGTTGTAAGAGGTACTTGGGTGGGTATGTGATTCCAGTACAGCTGTTCTTCAGAAGGATAAGGTTCAGGAAACAGTCTGTAAAAGCTGCATGTCATATTCCTTAACCTGGATGTCAAAAACAATGGCTTAAACCATGACGGATGTTTGGTTCCTTGCCTTTTTGGACAGTAAAAGTTGTGCTTTGATTTCCAAAGAGAAAAGCATGGAGAATATGAAGAGGGATCAGCTATTCACTACTTTCTGCAGTAAAACAACTAGAGGAACACCACATGAAACGTGCAGGTGCCAGGTTCAGAATGAAAGGAGGTGATTATTTTTCCAATGTGAAGCTAAGCTGTGGAACTATGGAGCTGGAAAAGTCCATTCAGAAAAAACACTGACAGCAATTAAATATTTGAGACATACATGTAGCTCAGGAAGTGTACAAGCTACAGACTGGGAGAGCTGTGGAAATTATTCTGAAGAGAAGTATAGCAGTGTACTTCACCATTCAAATTTTGTCCACCCTCAGGAGGCTAACAAAATACTGAACTAGTGTTGGGTTGAAGTGGTTCTTGTACATATTGCCAGGCATTTTACTCACAGCCACAAGAGCCTTTCAGTGGAAAAGGTGTTTATAAAAAAAGGCAAAAGCATAGGAGAATGAAAGTATGTTTATATTGATACTTTTGGTTTTTATGGCTCTCCTTTAAAACTGTGCCTTGCTTGTGCCATATTCATTGCATAATATTTTTCTATAGGATTCCCAAATTTTCAGTTTCCATGAATATCACCCAGAGATAAGAATAGTGTATATGAAGTCCAGCCAGTATTTCCAGAGGGGAATGCCTGTTAAAGCTCCAACATTTTTCCATTAAAACTCCTCTAAATTTGATGTACTAATTTATAAGTCAATAATTCAATGCTTTTCATAAAAACACTGTTCAACCTCTGTTCCAGCTTGGGGCTTTTTTTTGGAGTTCCCCAGTTTTCAGGATTCTGTGATCCCCACCCTACGTGGCAGACAGATTTGGCAGAGGGGATGGTGAACACAACACTGAGCACACAGGGCAAAGGTCCAGCCCCAGAGGAATGGATGTTTTTCCAAACATCCATCTGGGTGAATGATTCAGCTCAATAATGGCCACTGACTTTCTTAACGCTCCTGGACTATTTTGCTAAGGAATCATTTAAAGCTGATCCTCCTGACCTTGGGATGTAATGCCTTCACACAAAGCTGTAAGGATGGTAAAATCTCTGTAGGGTGTTCAAAGTGTTGCTGTTATGCAAGCTTTAGTCACAGTGTTTGGCCTCATTTTGAACTATGAGTTTGTAAGAGTGAATCTGTCAGGTCCAATAGCACCTCAATCATAAAGAATTTTAATGCTACTTTAATATCAAGCTAATTTTGCCACTGTCTGAATGAGAAATGCATAAAATGGACTACAAGCTTTAAGTAGTTTTAAAAAAATTAGTCTCTGCTTCTATAGTAGTTTAACCAGTTTTCTGTGGTTGACTTCTATCCCAGTTCCTTTTGTTCCTCTTAAAGATTGATGTGAACATGGAGCTGACATCCACCTGGATTCCAATCTGCAAATCTCACAAGATCAAGAAACTTTCAAAGCCATGCATTAAAGAACTGTAATGAAGACTGGAAACAAACAGTGGCTTAATCACAATTGTAGAGGAGATCCATAAGAATAATCAAAGGTAATAATCCACAGACATTTAAAAACAACTGAACGAGAACTTAGATATATTTTCATTTGATTTTCAGTAGAAATCTCTCATTTTAATATTTTTGGCTATTGTTATTTTCTCCTTGCCATCTCTCCTTTTTATTGTTGTTGTTTGGGGTTTTCTGGGTTTTGTTGTTGCGAGAACTTAGAAAGGGAAAAAATTGCTGTGAATCTCATCATTATCTCCAGAACTGATTTTGGTTTTGAGTTTCTCCTGTGCTCCAGTGTGCATACAACTAAGTTAAATGGCAAGTGTGGTAGCCCCAGTCATGTTTAGTCCTTGATGTTTTGAACCCTCTGCAAACAGGTAGATGTGGCAGAAAGACAGAAGCTCTGTTTTCTCTGCTGCTTCAGGGAGTGTGACCTGCATGTGTTTAGCTTGTATGTGCATACATGCACAGCCTTATGAAGGAACATCATCTTTGTTCTACATTTGTATATCTCTTCATAATACTCTTAACTGATTATCTTACCTTACAGGTAACATTCCAGCAATGGGAAAAGGGAAGCTCAAATCACCATGATGCTCTATGCATCAAAAGTTGCATTTTTATTTAATTAAAGTTTGTGGTTTAAAGTTGAAAGCAATTATACTTGTGGCAAGTAAAGGAAAAGATCAACGTTCCAACCACCTCACTGAAGAGGGTAAGTGGGCAGTTACACAGCTCAACTAGGACTTGTTAGATCAGCCAAAAGATGATTTTAAGAGGAAACTTGACGCCTTTGTAAATGAAGAATTCAAGGTGAGATGAAAACATTAGATTGTTTATTCTAACCTCTTCAGTATATTAGTCCATAAGTCATCACCAGTTAAACAGAGTTGAAGACCTTCCCAAAAGTATGTCCTCCAAACAGCATCTAGTTTTTCTCAAAATGACTCCTGAAACATGGAGTCTGACTCCTTCTTCTGTTTATTCCAGGTGTTACTACTCTTCACAGATACAAATTTGGCCTTGAGCTTCATTTTATAGTCATTGATTTCTGTCAGAACCACCACAGCATAGTAGACAAACTCACACAGAATTGCTGAATATTCCGTATACTGTAGGTCTTTCACTGTAAGTTGCTTCTCTCAGTTTACAAGTAAGTTTCTGAGATTATTCTCTGATTTTATCAGATTTTATACCCTTCAAGAAAAAGTAAAATAACGCAACACTTCTGTGCTAATCACCAGACTGAGGTTGCACACAAAGATAAAACAGGGTGAGCATTGATGGTCACATAAGCCCTCTTTGCACACAGCCCTGAGGAGAGCTCTGCTCAGTTGTTGTCTGAATCCACTCTGCCCACCACTTTAACTGTTGTCTTCTACACGCTTTGAGCAGATGTGCTTCTCAGATCTGTACTAAAGACTCAGTCAGAGTCTCACCTCTGTTGGTTTGGTGTCTGGTTTCTCAATTTTTTTCTTCCCATTGACCAGTTCATTCTTTGTACCCCATGGGCATTGTATTGCTGGTTTGTTTGTTTGTTTACTTGTTTGTTTTTAATGAGGTGGTTGTACAATACCACAAATTCTTCACAATGGCCATTGTGTCTGAGTACCAACTTTATAATCTGGTTTTGTGATTTATCAGTGTTTACTAGAGGTGAAGCTTGACCAAAATCCCAGGCTGAAGAGTCAGTATTACCTTCTTCCTGTGATGAGGAAGTTAATGGGAGCACACTTACCATGCCTGTCATAAAAAATTCAGATTTGCCAGCTGTTTTGGCTCGTATGTGAACATCAGTTTCCCAGTGGGAGCTGCGTCTGCACATGCACTGTCAGAATTCATCTCAGGCTTAAGAATAGCACTGTATGGCAACAGATGATGGTGTTCTAAGGACAAGGCCTTTGCTTCGTTGTGTATTTCCACATGCATAAAAGTGATAAGGAGCAGATTGAGAAAAATCTCTGTCTTAAATGGTCTTTAAGATTTGTGGGCAAGAAAGTGAATAAATTCTCATTGAAAAAAAAAAAAAGCTGCACTGATGAACACTCTTCCCTGAAAGAGAAGAGAGTGAAGGCAATAGGAGGCATGAAATAGTAGAACTTTGATATCAGTCTGATAAAGATATGATAAAGGAAACTCCAGAGTAAAACAGCTTCTCAGCTTAATATTATAGCATTATTTCATTTCTAAATGTTTTACCAGCGACAAACACACAAATAATAGATATTACAAATCTGAGCCCTGTCCATTGTATCAGTTGTAGGTATAGCAGAAAAAAATCAATGATAACGTTATAGATTTTCTGTACTTTAATAAGTTAAGAACGGATTAATCATTAAATTGCCTGTTAAACACTGATCAATACTTTTAAAGTATTTATAATTAGAACTTTATTATGAAGTCAGTTTTCTCTTTACTGTAGCATTGGTTGGCTGTGGTAGAAGGCATATAGTTTTAATGAGTTATTTGCTCTTTCAATATATTCAATGAACCCGAAATGATGGACTTTTTGAAATGGAAGTGTAATAGTATATGATCTTGGTAGAAAGCACTGATCCAAAGTTTCTTTATACTTGGGGATGTTCAGCTCTAGGGTAAGATGCAGATAAGCCTTTGATAAGCACAGATGGAACTAAACTGAATTTTGAGATGGCAAAATGCTGGCAGTCAAACCCAGTTCTTTTCCACAGTGAAGTTGGGAGGGTGGAAAGTTATTCTATATGCATGCTCTTGGAGGTATATATGACTTTCCAGGCTTATTTAGAGAGACTCTTTTCATACCAGAACAAAAATTGCTGCCTCCACAAGCAGAAATGAACTCAACATAGGTTGAAAAGACATACACAGCAGCAGTGGTACTTGGTGACAACAAGACACCAGCGTATCCTCAGTACAGTGAATTTCTGCCTAACAAACATAATCACTGCCATTAAAATACAGGTAACACCTGCCATCATTTAAGTCCTAAACACCACATTAAAGACCTCAAGCATAAGTTCTGCTTACTGGTAAGAGTTCAAATACACAGGCAAAAAGCCGAGGAGCTGCCCTATATTGAAGTGCAGGGATCCTCGTTTGCATAGTTTACTAAAGTATGAGAAAGAGTTATAAACAAAAGACTGAGCCTGGAGCTGATTTAATGGCAGGGCAGATGCTTTGTAATTTCCCAATTGCTCTGTAATGGAGAGGAGATATGCTTTGTCATTAGGCTATGGTAGTTTTCTAAATAGAAAACAGCACCAGTAATGACAACTCAGCACCAGCACAACAGTGCAGTGGTGCACTGAAATTGGATGCTTTATTACTATATCATGTCTTCTTTATCTCAGCTACCTGTGAGTATTCTGGTGTTATCTCAGTCTGCCTTTCCCTGCTGCTTTGTCTGGTTTCCCATCCCATCTGGCCAATTTGATAATGGAAGAAGAATGCTTTGTGTTTCCAAGACCTGTGAACCCTAACAAATAGTGGGAGAAGCAGCTACTGCAGGCAGGCTTCTTGATCACAAAAAGAGAAAGATGTCTAAGAGATGTTTTACAATTCCTGGTGCCTGTAATGTATAATAAAGTCCTGATGCCCTGAACTTTCGTAGAGTAGACTGTCCTATGAAACAACTGACCAAAATAGTTCTTGGCAGAAGAATGCAGCTAAGGATTTTTAGTGCTGTGGCCATCATAAAATGCTCCCTCCTGGTCCTAGGAATGTAAGAGTTGATAGATTGAAACATCCTTCATTGCACTGAAAAGAGCAGCAGGAGTGAGAAGACACCTTTGCACTGACAGGCTACCAAGATCAGCCTTCTTTTATAGGTCTGATTGTGGGCAAACTAGGCTGGCAGTGATGGTACCCAAAGGGAAATGCTGCACAGAGTGCCAAGCCTTTTCTTAGTCGGACAACTCCCCAGTGTGAGATTTTGTAGAATCTCGTTATAAAACTGCACATGAATGAACACTATTGAATGTGTTTAATGATCCTGATTTGCTGTGTGAATTTGACTAGAAAGAGACTAAAATGTCTCCTATTAAAAGATTAGAAAAAACCTCCAGGAAGCCATTTGCTGCTGCTGTAATAAACTGCCATTATTACATTACTTTGTGAACTAAGAACAAAGTTATTTTGCTGGTAGGACAGCCCTGCTGTGTGTAGCAGCATGTATTGATATTCATCAAGGTGGTCTTTGCTACTCCTTCCAATTTACCCTTGTTGGGAATAGAAATAAACACTTTTTGTATTAGTTGTTTGAAAATGCTGAGTGAGTCGGTGAGCCTAGTAGGAGCACTGCAAACAGTGTCTTACTGCCTGTCTGGTTCAGGCCACTTCATGGCCACAAACAGCTTTCTTTAATATCTTTGTAGGAGCCCAGTGAGAAATCTGATACAGTTCATAGAATTGCTCAATAGCAACATGTGGGTGGCAAGGGCATCATGAACAATTAAGCCTATTTATAACGGACTTCATATATTTATGTGGATCCTTTTACTGCTATTTGAGCTCACGTGACTTTGCATGAGTCCCCACTGAGGCTTTGCTGAGGTCTGGAAAGTATTTTCATTTGATGCTGGAGACTCAGGAGGTGAGACTGTGCTTCTGAGTCTCTGCTGGCAGCTAACACTGGATTCTTCCTTAATTTCCATGGAAAATGTCAACAAAATAACCCTCTTACTGGCAGCAATATTGGCTATGTAATGGATAAATCGAGCAATGGGCTGTATTTAATCACCAAATTAAATAAGCAGTTTCATTAACAGGGGAATGCAGGAATCCTAGTGCAGTGGTATAGACTGCATAGCTGAGGTCAGACTTACAGCTGTCTAACAAAAGGGAACCCATGCTACCTTTTTTCTTTTTCTCACAGTGAGGACTCTAATGATTTTTTCTTTGACTGACTCTCCTCATGAGGTGATGAACATTTGAGGTTTGCACTACCCTGACAGTTTTGGTCAGAACCAGACTACAAAATTTGTGCAGACAGAGAAATGAACACACAGAAATATATGTCAATGGAAATAAGCAGTGTCAGAATTAGTTACCTGGAATTTGTTTGTCTGTAAGAGAATCTCTGTTTCATTCAGCTAAAAACAATTGCGCTGCCATGAGAGGATGCAGGTCCTTGGTCAGGGGATCCAAGCCTTTCAGAATTAAAGCCTACTGGATGATGTCTATTCAGCTGAACCACTAAGAACTCCAGTTCTTCAATGAAGCTGGAATTCTTATCTTAGAAAGTACCTCTCCTGTTTTTATTGCCTGAGAGGCCTCATGTACTTTCCTCATTTTGAGGAATAGAGAAGCATTGGTATCTATGTGCTTTTTAATCTGCACGGACAAGAACCATTCTTGTTTTTTTACAGAATGTGCTTGTTCATGCAGGATTTTGCTTCCTTGGTATTAGGTATGAAATATCACAAGATCTAGGAAGGAATTAGGAGATTTTTCTTCTCTCCATGCCTAACATTTCTTGATTTAAATATCCCTCAAATCCCTTATTCAGCCAGTCCTGGCTTGAGTTTGGCTTCACAGTGGCTGTAAAACATTACATTAAGTTCTATCAACTACGTGTCCAAAAAGTAACAGACACACACGATCTCACTTTCATTTCTCTGAGTGACTCTGTGGCATATGTAAGCATGACAAAACATGCATTTTTGGTTGGGATGCCTTGAATCCACTTCACACCTTCTTATATCTGGAGGAATCCCCGTTGCTGTTTCACTGACCTGAACTGTGGTTTCCCCCTCAAGGTTTGTATCAACACGACACAACCTTTTCCTCAGAACGATTTTTGCCAGCAGAGTCAGGAGGAACATTACTGTGATGGAACAGCAGCAGCGATGACAGGATCTTTTTTTTTTTTTTTTTTTCCTTCAAAACAGTTCTAGTGAATTACTGCAGAAAAAATAATCAATAAATTCACTTTTCTGTCATGAACCAGCCCTTGACACAGAAGATGAATGCTTGTCTTGAAAATTGTGTGTTATTTTTCAAGGTCCATTATGTGAAAGAGCTTTACAGTATATAAAAATAAATAAGCCCCTCTATCATGGCACACAGTGACAATCATTTGAATGATTTGACTGTAAAAATACTCATAATGCCTTGTTTATATTGTTCAAAGCCATTAAGATAATATATGTCTTTTTAATGGAAAATTAAGTAGAATTTCTCCAAACCCTGTAATGAGTGGGGGGAAAAAGTATATACTGTCCTTTATGGGGTATAAAATGAATTATTAAGACAGAAAGAAGAAGATGCATCATACATAAGGACATCAGGAAAGTTCTCTGGAGGGTCAATTTGCCTATGTGGAAAAGAAGCTGAGGCACAGGCCTGTGCAATGAACTGTCCAGGTTTGCTGCATGCCTTTAGGGAACCTGTGGAGAGGAGGTGAGAATGAGCTGCAGCTCAGATCTCATGACTGTTCACAGGTGTTTTTTATGGAAAAGTATTGTGGCCCCATCAAGATAACAAGAACTCTCCCACTGATTTCTTAGGGACATCAGTTCTTTCTAGAGTACAGCTTTGATCTGTGTTCTGAAGTCTGATTTTCCCCTTGGCCTCACTGTCAGAAGGTTCTAAAAAGCTCTTGGTTTGGAAAGTTCTCATGGATTTGCCTTTTTATGCTCTTTCTGGAAGATACAAGATGACATTGCCATTTTTTAATGATGTGTTGGAGCTTCATTTTTTTTGTGACTACCTCATTATTTTAAGTCAGGAGCTGCATAACCTGAGTGGTCTGGAGTTTGTTTTAGTAGTTTCTACTGACAACTAGAAAAAAAAAGGGCTGTGACATTCCATGGACACTCAGCAGAAATTGTGTTTTGAATACATTAAAACTGCATTATTTTACTTTCATGTGGGCTTGTTCCTGTAATGATAACTCTGTGTTTGCTCTGGTTTAATTTAAGGTTACTGACTTGTGTGAAGGTCCTAATCTTCCAGCAGTACACTGGTCTGGCCTTTACCATCAGCAGCCTTTCAGCAGGGCAGTTTACCTCCGTAACAGCCCTTGTGGATGTTGCTGGAAGTGAATCAGAATGCAGCCTCAGAAAGAACATGGTCAGATGACTGGCAGCAGAACCCTGCACAGGTGTGTAAGCTTTTCTGTGCTGTCCTGCTGGACTCTGCCAGCTGTGGGTAGGTCTGTGTAACCCGTCCCTCTCAGGGAAGGGATCCCTCTCTCTGTGTGTTTTTCAGGCATAGGTAAGTGGATGGCAGTCAGAGGAGCTGCTCTGCTTCCTGGATATCTGATCATGCCATCCACCAAGGCTGAAAGCTCACATGGCCCTCTCAAAGCTGTATTTGAACTTAATGATGTTGACAAGAACAGTCTGAAATTTCATAGCTATGCAAAACTGCCAGAAGGGTGTTGGAAGCTGTTTCTGTGATGTCCTTCCTGGCTCCATTTGTGGCTGGTCTGAAAGGCATGTCAACGTAGCACAAGCCCTGTAAAGACCTGGTCTGGTAGAACTTTCTTCTGTTGTGGCTGCACTTTCATGAACTTCTGAGCACTTGTGACTCCAAGTGATAGTGAAATAGGATTAAAATCCGAAAAGCTCAAGAGTTTTTTCTGTCCAACATTTGCACAGTTTGTCTCCTGTTGCCTTCTGTACTCAGGTGCAGTTCAATGAATCCTATCTTCCAAAAACATGGTTGCAGCTATTTCTAGTTCTCTCTATTTATTTTCAATTTCCTCTGTGATTGTTAGTGGGGGATTTTTCTACAGGAATTGTTGTAATGGAGAGAAAGTTCCTCTGTTCATCAACATGCATTTCCTCTGACATAATTTCTTAAATGTATTTGTCTGTTAAAACAGAAGAAAAAGTCTAGGGATTAATTTATATTTACTGGAATGGCCTTTGTGTCATTCTGACTTATTTGTCTGCATGGACAATATCACAAACCATCCCTAGGCAAAGCTAAAACAGTATGGTAGAGCTTCCATATGGTTTAATTTTTTAAAAAATGTTCTTGTGAACATATATTTCTGTTTCTGAGTCTTCCTAAGTAGCCAAAATATTCTGCAGATAATGAAAACAAGGAGTCCTTACGACAAAAATGAAATCTTGCTGTCAAAACAAATGAACAACCAAAAATCCCATGGTGGGTTGGACTAGATGATCTCCAGAGGTCCCTTCCAGCCCCAACCATTCTGCAGCTCTGTAGGCACCAATACTGGCCACTGACCTTGCAAGGCAATGTCTTCCTTGCAGCCAGTTGCATCTTTCATGCCTTGTTTTTATAAACCGAGGTGTCAGCACCGCTTGTTTGTAGAGTTGTTGGACATTTTCCTTTATCAGATCCTGTATTCGATTTCTTATGGTTTGCTAAAACTTAACTTAGACCTGCTGCCCTACTGCATAAAAAGAATAGATAATGATGCCTGATTATGTCTTTAGTATTGCTTCTTGGTCTTACGGGGCTCTCCAGACTCTCTGGTGAGATCATGGTTTGGGAACGAGAGTGCCTCTGCCATCTCATCTGGCAGGACTGAAGGGTGGCAGGGTTTCAAAAGGCAGAGGAAAAAAAAATTGCCCTTTTTATTTCATTTTGTTTTTTTGAGACATTGGCCTGCTAGGAAGGCATGGTCCTGTAGGTCTTTCCCTGCTTTCCCCCACCGCAGCTCTGGACTCTAATTCAAGACAGAGAAGTTGTGGATGCCCCATCCTTGAAAGGGTTCAAGGATGAGTTGGATGGAGCTCTGAGTGATGTGGTTTAGTGAAAGGTGACTCTGCCCACAGCAAGGAGGTTGGAACTAGATGATCTTTTAAGGTTGCTTCCAACCCAAGCCTTCCTACCATTATATGACTTCATTCTTCTTCCCTCTTTTATATTTCTACTAGACATGCAACATTCCTGACTGATGAATAACAGAAAGCAGCCTGTAATGCTTGTGAGGGAGAAGGCTTAAATATGACTGAAATGGTAATATTGCAATATACTCTGTTAGTTTATATCTTTATTCCATACATTGTGAATCATGGTATCTACTTGAGCAATGTGTTCTGTGATTTAATGCTTTATTATGTACATTTTGGTCAGACTGGTAATGGTTCCAATGGTTAGCACACTGCCTGAAGAACCAGGTTACAAGAAAGAAACTTGACAGTCCTCTGTAATTGTCTCAGTGGTGTTCTAAGGAATCACAGAGTTTTACCTCTGGATTTATTCTACAACACAAAAAAAAAAATTAAAATTGAAGAGGGAGACAACAAATGAAACAGTTTTAATGAAATCAAACAGGCTTGCAGCTGACTTGGTGCCAGCCTGGGCTCAAAGGTATTGTAAAGCACCCTGGATCTGAATGTACTGTAGACTATTCAGGATGAAATAGGATTTACTAGGCTGCAATAAGCAGTCCTTTAAACTAGTGCAAGGGCAACGTTTGTTGGCTCTGTCAAAAGAGCAAGTACCTGCCTTGTAACTGGGCAGAAGCCACTGTAACTGGCTTCTACAACTTAAACTACAAAAGGCAATAGAAATGTCTTTTCCCTTTAATTAAAGTTTGAACAAAAGACTAGGCTGTCTGAAAGGGCCTGTTCTCGCCCCAGTTTAACTGAAGTATCTTATTAGCAGGTACTGTTGGAGAGTTTGGTAACTGAAAAGAACACTGAGATTTTTCTAACTTTCTGAAGAAATGTTCTAAAAATAAGGATGTATTCACTGCCTATCTGCCCATTTCATTTCAAATGCATCAAAGAGCTGGGAGTTCATATCTGCATCTGTTGGCTTCAAAGGCAAAGTTTTGGTACAGCTGAACCGACTTACGAACTGTTTTCTCCTTGAAAGACCAAGTAGCCCACCAGTCCATCTTTCAACTAGGATTAATTCTCCCCATACCTTTTAACACATGGCTTGTTGTGAGAATACCTGTTCAAAAAGAGAACAGAACAGGATAACCTCATTACCTGATCACCATGAGACATTAAATAAATCTTTTCTACCTTTGTCTGATCAGTACAGCGAAAGTTTCTCCAGAAAGAATATTCTCATGAAAGACTCTTTGTTTTGAGCACCCTGAGAACTGAGTAAAGCTGTAACTGTGTGTAGGTGTTTGAGGCAAGCACAGTTTGGGTGTCTGGCAGACTGTTTCACTGCAATGCAGTGACAGCAATAGGCTTTGCTGTTTGGTGATCGAGGCCAGCATCTTGCTCAAAATGCCAAGGACCAATTTTTCCCTGGGAACAGCTCTAATGTTAAAGTCATTGCTAGAAGCAATGAAAGAGCAGGCACTGAAAGTATGATCTGAAGAGAGAAACAACAGCTTACCAAGGCAGAGGGCATATATTCATTCTACGTGTGCTTCTGGTGGCTAAAGGTGTGATCTCCTTTTTTTTAATTTTAGACTGTTGAAAGAGATAATTTGACTTAAGCTGTGATATTTGTGTGGCTTAAGTTGCTGCAAACATTAGTTGATTAAACACCTTCACCTGAACCTGATGTTTAATATTTTTGCCAGTCACAAGCTCTTCTAGGGCACTCTCTGTTTAAATAACAAAGCTATCCCTCAGACCATCCTAGGAATATATTTATCCTGCAAGAAACTCATCTTGAACTCTCTATTCATCTGTTCGTCTTAAATATAGTACTCCCTTCCAGAATGTTGAAAAGTTTCTCTCTTCAATGTAGTTCAGGTGACAGCAAGCTGTTGTTTAGGAAGCAGATTGAGAGGAGAAAGGGAGTCTTTTTATTCCACATGGTCTCTTGAAGATAAAAAGAATTTTTTAAAGGAGGCTGTTGAACAAGTTTGGACACATTTGGTCCTTCAAGTACTAAAAGCAGGGAAAATATGTCACTGAAAACACTTTTTTTTCTGTCTGTGAACAAATGTCTGCACATTATTATTACTGAGATATTTAAATTAAAGTATCTCTAAATTAAAATCTTATAGAAAAGTGTTCAGTCCAGCTGAATTTCTGTTACAAAAGTTTAGCTGAGAATTGTCAGAAAAACAGAGTCTGTAGTTGGATAAATTCTTTGTGTTGAGCATTCAGTATCTCCTATTGAAGAAAAGGAAGCAGGCACTTGCTCACAGCTTTAATATCACATATGTGTATGTCTGTGTTGGGAGCAAGCTTTGCATAAAAATGTCATGCTTCTTAGAGTTTTCATCTTAATGTTGAAGTCCTGTTCTTGACCCCTGTCTTCTGGATGTCTTCCTGAAGTATCTCTACCTTTCCCCAGCAAATACCTCCTCAAGAGCATGACCTGTGTTGGTTTGACTTGCTCTACAGTAATCCACATAAATGTGTTCATAAAGTCCAACTGCAGCACAGCAAGACCTCTCTGTATTCAAAATGTGAGTGTGCCCGACAGAAGGAAACCCCCACAAGAACATATTGGTGGCTGTTGGTTCTAACACTCTTCCCACACAATGGTTTAGTGAGAAAAGCTGCCTTTTAAGGCTCTGTCACTGTCAGTCTGGTCACATGGTGGAAAGACAAGTAACCAATCCTAAGGGGTCTAAGAGACATTTATCAGCTCTAAAGCAAGAAAATGTCATGACAAAAGGTGTAGGACTTCTTGGGAAGTTTAAAAGACCAAACATTCATCTTAGTATACAATATAGTATAAACCCCAGAGAGGGAGGAATCATTCCCACTAGTGCTGACAGGGTCTGCAAAGATAAATAAGTAGATTGAAACTTCCACTGTAGACATTTTATCCAATATTATTGATTGATCACACAAGCAAAAGTTAAGGAACTCTGTGTTTTAACGAATCAAAAATTTGAATTGATGTTGTCTGAACATCAACTTTAACAGATGTTAATTGGAATTGTTTTGTCTATTTCAAGCACAACATTTTTGTTTGTAGACTCATTTAGATTGGTCTTTAAGATCATAAAGTCCAACCATTAACCTAACAGTGCCAAGTCCACCCCTAAACCATGTCCATGTCATGTCTACACATCTTTTAAATACCTCCAGGGATGGTGACTCAACCGCTTCCCTAGGCAGCCTGTTCCAATACTTGACATTTCTGGTGAAGAAATTGGTCCCAAAATTCAATCTCAGACTCCTCTGGTGCCACATGAGGCCACTTTCTCTTGTCCTATTGATTGTTACTTGAGAGAAGAGGTGGACCTCACTGCAGCCTCCTCTCAGGTAGTTGATAAGGTCTCCTCTGCACCTCCTTTTCTCCAGGCTAAACAATCCCAGCTCCCTCAAATACTTCTCATCAGACTTGTGCTTCAGACCCTTCACCAGTTTCACTTCCCTTTTCCAGATATGCTCCAGCACCTCAGTGTCTTTCTTGTAGGGAGGGGCCCAAAACTAGACACAGGATTCCTGGTGTGACTTCACCACTGCTGAGTACAGGGGGAAAAAATCACTGCCCTGGTCCTCTTGAACATACTATTTCTGCTACAAGCCAGGATGCCATTGGTCTTCTTGGCCACCTGGGCCCACTGCTGGTTCATGTTCAGCTGCTGTTGATTGTCATCCCCAAGTCCTTTTCCATCGTGAATCTTCCCAACCTGTAGCACCGCCTGGGATTGTTGTGACCCACGTGCAGAACCTGACACTTAGCCTTGTGGAATCTCATGCAATTGGCCTCAGCCCATTGATCCAGCCTGTCCAGACACCACTGTAGAGCCTTTCTACTCTCAAGCAGATCAACACTCACAACAAACTCGTTGTGTCAGCCACAAACTGACTGAGGGTGCCCCCAGTCCCCTCATCCAGACCACAAATAAAGGTATCAAACAGAACTGGCCCCAGTAATGGGGAGCACCATTAGTGACAGGCCACCAACTGCATGTAACTCCATTCACCACCACACTCTGGGTTGGCCATTCAGCTGTTTTTTCACCCATCCAAGCCATGAAGAGCCAGTTTCTCCAGGAGAATGCTGTAGGAAAAGGTGACAAAGGCTTTTCTGAAATCAACATGGACAACATGCACAGCCTTTCCCTTATCCACTAAGCCACTATCATCTTGCTGTAGAAGGAGATTCAGGCTGGGTAAGCTGGACCTGCCCTTCATAAAACCATGCTGCCCCAGTTGTCCTGCACGTGCTTCTTGATGGCACTCAAGATGATCTGCTCCATAACCTGTCCTGGCACCAAGGTCAGACTGATAGGCCTGTAGGTCCCCCAGTCCTGCTTCTGACCCTTCTTCTAGAAGGGCATCATATTTGCTATCTTCCAGTCAACTGACACCTCCCTGCTTTTCCAGGTTTGCTGGTAAGTTTGAAAGTGGCTCATTGAGCACTTCTAGCATCTCCCTCAGTACCCTTAGGTGGATCCAGTCCCATCCAGACATAAGCCTTGCAATTTTTGGAAAATAAAGATAGTTAGGAAAACAGTTCCATGGAAACCCAGGAATCTGCCTATTTTGTTTCAGCCTATCACAGAATGAAATGAAAATTTTTCCAAACTTTTTCCTTCTGTGTTTTTCTGAGACTCCACATATCCAGGAGTCACGGTGACTTGGGCTGATAGCTGAGTGTGGACAGCTCATGTTCTCCAAGGTTTGGTAGGTACTCTGGAACCAATACTACCTAAGCTGTCCTTTTATTTTGGCAAGGAGGAGTGAAAACTGCTCAGCTGTCACTCAGCCAGATTCCTCAAGCCTGCAGCATGCAGGGTGTGGCTCAGAGGTCAGAGGTCCTGCACTGTGGGGCAAGGCTGCTGTTGGCCAGGAATCCTGCCATGGATAAGGGCAACCATCCTAACAGCACGGTCAGTAACATTGGCACCTCTCTCTGAAACACTCCTCTTTCAAAAGGTAAATGTTTCCAGACATTTTTTGGGTTTGACTTGATGGGTGGTTTTGCTGCAGCTCAAACTTTTCTTTCATCACATATTTTAGTAGTTTTGAATGTTATAAATTGGAAACTAGAAGTTGCCCCCTGTACTTGCATGTGCCTTCCATATGCTGAAGATGTTGCAATCTCTTTGGATCTTGTATTTAAAAACAGCTCCCAAATGCAATTTTGACTAAGTGCAGATGCAGCTCTGAAGGGTTTTTATTAGTATGAGGTTAATGCTGTTTAGGAAGACCATAATGACATTGATAATCACCTCTGTTAAGGACTGAATTTATTCCAGTGCCATAATATATTCCTATCAGTCATTTTCACAGCCATTGTCAGCTTCAAAAGCAAAGTGCAGTGCAACTGTTTATGTTATTGGATGCAACTTGCACAAAGGAGGAGCCTGTATAAAACAAACTAAACCACTGAAGGCAAAATGTAAGTCTATGGGATAACCATCACTGTGTTCTCAAAAAAACTAGCATTAGCTACAGGTTCTGGTTGCCTTATAAATAAAATCCAAACCCATCCTAAACTTAAAGGTGAAAGCTTATTACAACAATTGTATATTTTGATTTTTCTGCCTTACAGTGCATGGTTCATTAACATTTTTATTCCTATCCAGTCAGGACTATAAAAGACCTATAAAGCACCATAAACTAAAAAGAATAACACACTCAAAATGCCCTTCTGCAGAGTAGCTACCTTACATTTTGAAATGCTTCCAAAAGGGCAAGGTCTTACCAGGCCAAAACCATTATGTGAATAAATGATGAGAAATACTCATGTTATTTCCTAGCCCAAGGAAGTCTTTTAAGAAGAACAGAACCAAAAGATAAAGCAGAAGCATAGCTACCATGTTGTTTGGTATCATCAGCTCTCACCTGACTTCTCAAAGTAATGCTTTTGCTATCAAAAAAATAAGTTGTCTCTGTCTCCTGTTACTCTGGTGGTTCTGGGGAAAAAACACCCATAGCTTAGGTAATCACCTCAAAGGTCCAACTTCAGACAGGAAGGAAAGACTTAAGATGTAAGGAATGGCACATTTCTATTTTTTAACGTGGCAAAAAAAAAAAAAAAGATGTAAATAATGTTTATGGGGCACTGAGGAAATAACTGCATTTAGTTTATTTTTAGAGCAGGTGCTGCAGGACTTTATAGTGGCTGGGTAAAAGCACAGAAATTAGCTGAAGCTGGTTTTGGTTGAGCAGTGAAAAATTTGGCTATCATGGACATCTGATGAGCTGGTGTCAGGGATTATAGGATGGATTTGGGAGTGCAGAGGCAGTGCAGAGGAGATAGAAATAAGGCCCACTGGACTTAAGGTCAGAGCTAAAGCACTAATTTGAAGCGACAGGGATTTCTGTGTGTGTTCAGCTACTATATGTACAGGAGTTCAGAAGATCTTGACATGTAGAAAGATGATATATCTGTTGTGAGGAGCTGAGAGATCAATTGCACACAGAAAATGCTCGACTCTGAGGGAAGCTAAACTGATGAATGGCTGTTCATCGCTTGACGTGCTCTGTGTGGTGTTGCATGTGGAAGAGTCTATTTTTAATCCAGTTTTCTGAGGTTATTTGTGTCAAAGGTAATTGCTTTATTTATGCCAGTGAAGCATTTATAGAACCATCTGCTTGGATTATGTTTTCATGCCAAGTTAAAACATACTTTGGGAAGTATGAAGACACTGCTCTTACAGACTCAAGGTTTGTAGTCAATTAAGGTTGATGCAAGTTGCAGTGACCTTAGCTGTTCTCAGGATTGGCTCTTTTCCCATTAGAATCAGCTGGTATATTGCTTAAATTCCACCTCAGTGTAGGTGCTTTTTCTGGATCTTACTTAAAGGTTGTTGCAGTGAGACATTTCTATGAAAACTATTAATTCCTAAAGGAATGAATTGGATAAAGGATAAAAGGGACAGGCTGAGTCATATGCTTTGATAGAATGCCCTTTCCTAAAATTTGCTGAAAGAAAGGGAGGGAAAAAAAAAAAAGAGGAGATGGGAAATAAAATAATTGTCCTAAGGGACATACTAAAAATATTATGGTTACTCCTGGTGTAAGCTCAGTAGATGAGTTGTGGTTTGTTGCCAATATCCTCTTCACTCCGGTACTGAACCTGAACAACTGTGAAATTTTTCTAATACGAGCATCCAGTCAGGAGCCATCCCTTTCCATTGCTTTTTTTCATCATTTTGGTCTACAAAAAAAAGAGTTCAAACTAAATAATCCTGCTCTCCTCCCTTGCAACAAAACCAACATGTCAGGCAGGGTTCTAAGTGCCTAAATTATTTTCTGGATCATTTGTAGAGAAGCTGACAAAGCAGATGCACGACACTGGCTGTGAAGTGTCAGCTCAATTTCTGTGGCTGCCCTGTGTTAGCTGACCTACAAACTGCTCCTGTCCTGGACCACACGAGTTGTGCAGCTTCCCCGTTGTACATGTGTGATATTATTGTCCTTAAATTCCAAGTGACCTCTAAGCTGTGTAACTTTTTTTGTGTGGGAATAATGTATCTCACAGATTAGGTTTTTTAAAGTCCTGGTGAGCTGTATCACTGGTTGTCAAAGCTGTAATTGTTAAAATATTGAAAAGGAATTCCTATGATCCAGAGGACAACCACCTCATCATGTCAGCCAGGGAAAATTTCCACTCATCGCAGCCAATTTTTTGAGACTGAACATGTCAGCAGAGTAGTTAGACCAATGCTGCCTCTTTCTTGCTCAAAATTTGCTGTTCAGTAGAGGATTTTAGATAGTTTCATGCCTATTGAAAAGTTTGTGTGCTGTAGAGCTGGAGTGTTCTTTGCTTTTGCTCTTTGCAACTTATTTCCTTGTAGTTTTACACTGAATCAAAATGAAGAGAGCTTGGCCTCAAGATGCAGCACTGTGGTCCTGAAGGTTCCACTGTGTTATGACCCAGTAACAGTGATATTAAACTCGAAGATTTTGTCTTTTGAGGAAGTAGCCACGGCATGCACTTGTAGCACTGCAAAGATTTGCATCAGCTATTTTATCATGTCAAAAAATACAAATCATGTAAGAAATTTGTAAGATCCAATTCAGGCTCTGTAAGCGTGTGGAGGGAAAAGATAATAGTGGATAGAACGAGCACAATTCTCATTTATTGCAAAGAAAGAAGACTTAGGGGAGAAATAAGTTTAATTCACATTTGCTTTACAGTGCCTTTAAGCCATCAGAGTGGAGTGAAATAATAATGGTGAATAGTACAAAGCTGATGGATGGAGTAAATGAGGCCCTGGAATGAGGAGGTTTGGCCTTATAAAGAGACATTCTTTTAGCTGACAGAAGTTAAATGCTTGTCTGTCCAGAGAGATATGTGTGGGTTAAGCTTTGGTTAACCAGTTTTAGAATGGGTTGAAATTAGTTTCTTTTAGAAACAGGAAAGAAGCCATACAGCACACATGTCTAGACCTTGAAGGAGTGAGAAATAGTGTTAGGCTGCCCCAGTGTACTACCAGAAAGATGTTATTGACTTCATGAAGTCAGACTAGAGCAGCTTTAAAGAAAGCTAAAACATTTTGGGAGGGGTGTTGGGTGGTGGTGAGTCTGTACAAACTTCATGCTTCCTACCTAGCATTACACAATACTTCATGAGAAGCCTCATGGATCATGTTTATTTCTCTGCAGCAATAGGAATAGCGCACATCACAAGAGAAAAACATATTGTGTGCAGGAAAGAAAAAAATCAGCTCAGCTTGTAGCCCCAGAAGTCAGAATTTGAAAATGTCCTGCACAGAACCTCTACCTTATGTAACCTCTTGTGATTCTTGCACATAGATGAATGTTATTTGATGGACCATTGATGCCTGTGCCAGCTAAAGAATGATCAGAGAGGTATTGAAATTTGTTGTGGGTAAGAACTTCTCACTGATTTTCATTAAAGATTTCAAATTATCGGCTAGTTTTCTATCTTGTAAACCATAAACACTAGAGAAATCAATTTCCTAATCTTTCTCCTGAAAAAAAAGGATAATGTACTGCACATACAAATAAAAGTAGAGTTTTCATGTATTTTAATAAGATTACTGTCCTGCTGCTGATGTTCATGCTATTTGTTGAGAAATATCACCTTAGAAGTTATGTGCTACCTCAGGGACATTTTTGGGCTATCGTTGGATCATGTATTTGTGTGTAGTGCTGAAGCTTCCTATAAATTAATGCCATTTTCTATGAATGTGCAGTACAAATGTTAATCTGATGTAATGCCAAAAGAGGCAACTGCACTGTTATGTTGTGACCTGCAATGGATGTAAAAAGTTCCTAGCACAGTGTCTATGGGACTTCAAATTCAGCTTAAACTACTTGAGAACAGCTATTAATCTAAAGTTTTAGGCTATTATTGCCAATGGTCTGCTCTGCTATTGCCCTCAGAAAACCTGATCCTATTGAAATCAGCAGGAGTTTGCAATTAACTTGGGCAGAGCCAGGGAACAGGCAGCACACTGAACCTTTTCACTTCTGATTTTCCCTGAGTTTCAAACTCTGATCAAGAGACATTTCAGCATCTCCTGTGGTATTACATCTGCTTTCCGTTTCTCTTTAGCTGTAAAATCTAAAAGCCCTTTGAATACTCTTCTTGGTATGGATATATCCTCGGCAAGCAAATGGTTCACCCCCTGGGTAGCATATTTGTTTCTGGAAAGTCCCAGCCTGCAGGGACTTCCCTGGCCTAACATGATGCTTTCCTAGTAGAAGCCCATCACATGTAATAAAGAAACACTGAGGGTTTCTTAAGCCTGTGTGAGGTGGAGGTAATTCCATGATTCATTAATCCAGGTCCTCTCTGACTGTAACATGGATTTCTCTGGGCACAGCACAAACTGTAATTGGCTGGCCTGTTTCAGTGCAACAATTCATTTTTCATTTGCTCCGGATGTGTCTCTCACACACACACAAAAAACTGCTCACTGGCCAAAGTCATCCTTGTCTCAGTTTGAAGACTAAGAGAGAGTCAAAGTTCTGTCACAGTTGTACTGGTGGAGATCAGTCTCAGTTGATGAGGGGAAGGGAAAGCCTATGTTTATTTCACTTGGGACTTATGATGCTTATTTTGTTTGTTTATGCTCATTTTGTTTATGCTTATTTACCTAAGACTTAGTATAATGCTTATTTTCTATGCTTTTATACTTATTATAGAATTTGCTTAATAGATGAAATTCACTGTAACAAGACTCACACAAGTGTCCCTGAAAGGGCCATACCAGGAGGCCTAGAACTTCTTATACCAATTAAAACAGCCAGGATACCCGGTGATAAATCAGAAAACATGTCAAAAGGACAAGATAATTCCAATTAGACCAGCTACAGTTGCNGGACCTGGAATAAACAGACCTCTCTATAACCTCTCTGGATTATCGGGGTTTTATTCCGCAAAACACAGTTATGGCAAAAGTGAGCTGCCAAAGCAAAACAACAGTGAGATACAGCTGAGTGCTACCAGCTTTTGGTACAGCATCAGTGGGCTTTTTCACAAGAGGATTACAGACTGCTTGGTAAAAATGTAGTGAGGAGCTTAAGAAGGGAAGAGAGTAAGTACTTTTTGGCAGCTGGTCAATAGTATTGACTGGAAGATACTAGTGAGCCGCATTAAGCAGGCATGTCATGGATCATGGGCACATCATCATAGGCACCTTTGTCTCTGCAATTTAAAAACCATGAGTAAGTTAAGATGCTTTTGATTTGTCATGGAGTGAGAGTACTTTTTATCTGTTTGACTGTTGATGATGCAGGAGAATCAACAAATTTTCATTTGAAAGTCTGAAAAAGGCTTTGGTCAAAACACATTGAAATGCTGAAACAGGCCAATGGTACATCTGATGAAAAAGAGGAGAAGAAAGTGCCACACTTCTTTTCCCACCCTTCTCCTGGTAAACACCAAAGCTGGCTGGAATTTTGATAATGTTATAATTTCTTTAACAAAGAAAAAACCCCTGCTTAAGACAGTCCCTATCCAACATTCTTTAGATGTAACATGGCTTCAAACCAGGTCCCTAGGAAGCATCTGTGTGGAATTCACTGTTAAATTTAAGGGTGAATGCCCCTACTTACTATAAATTGAGATCACTTCTACATGAACTGCTTGTAGGATAATATCCAACATAAAGATGAAAAAAAAGGGACTCTGCTGTTGGCACAACACAAATCTTTTTGTTACCTCTGTGTGTGTTAATGGAAAGCTACAACTGCAACCATTTCCCACAAAGGGTTTTACAGAAATACCTCATGCTGATCTTACTCTGTAAGACTTGCACAACGTTTGCCAATAAACAGCAGGAGCAAATGCAACTATAATTTTAAATTTTCTCCCCAGGGAACAGTATGTAAATTATTGATCAGAGACCAAATGATGAGTTAGAAGGCAAAGGCAGTATATGGCAGCATATCTAGGAAGTTGCTACTATGTCCCTTTAGATGACAAGGATCCCAGTAGTGAATTTGTGCACTTCAAAATGCTTGAATATTGAAAGAACAGCTGATTAATATGTGATAATGATGAGCAATTTGAATTTCTGTGTGTTTATTTCATTTGTTGGGATTTTTTTTTTCAGATCAGGGCACTCACAATTCCTGCAACATTTGCCCTGTATTTATATTCATGTGCCTAATGTCTAAGAAGAAATTTAATCTTTACCTTTGCTACTCTTGGGGATATCGGTGTGACAGAATTCATGTTGCATAGCAGGAGCTTGTAAGCATAATTTTTTAGATTATAACCTCACAACGAACCAAATTAGGAACAGTCTCTTGTAGTGTTCTCTCTCAGTTTATTTAATCATACCCCAGTCAATGATCTTTCTTTTTTGGATGATAATATATCAATGATCCCAGTGGGAAAGAGAATAGTGTTCTCCAAAGCACACTTTGATGGCCCAAAGAGCTGCCAACAACTATACTTAAGTATATATAATAGATATTATATATAATGTATTTAAATATGTTTATTGATTACAGAGGCACCAAAACTCTTAAAAACCTCCCCAAAACAAAAACAAACAGAGATGTGTGGTGGGCTCTGTTTGGTTCTCAGACTTAAGATTGAATCAGGGTCATCAAAAACTGAGGAATTTACTGCTGTCATGTGAGCTAGAAGGTTCTTATTCAGTAGTCAGAGTGTATTATTTCAAATTTTCTGTGGCCCTTGTGCAGGAGGAGAACTACAAAAAGCAATATCTATGCATTTTAAAAAGGAAAGTCTTGGTATCCAATGTACTATACATAGCAAGGGGGGAAGTATTCACTTGTTCTATTTTCGCTTTTGCCAGTATTGTTTCAAATTTTATTCTAGGAGTGCAAAAAACTCTTCTAGAGGGAGAAGAGCACAATGCTACCTGATTTCAAAGTAGGGATGCAAAGTGTCATTGCTCAGTTTCATCTACTTTCTTATGAGCTGAAAGGAAGTTTCAACTCACCTCAAGCAAAGGAGGTAATTTTTGGGCAGTAGTTCTAATCACTAGAAGATTAAACAGATGTCCCATTCAGTCTGGACATGATTTGCACAAGGAACTCCAGCACCAAATAATCACCTCTTTAAAATACATGCCTTAAAACTCTGCTAGTGCTAAACGTTGCATTCTGTGGAATTGAGATGTTGTTTATATTTCCCTAAAGAAATTATACTTCTAAATGCCAAAACTGACTGAAGGAATTACAGTTTCCTCCCTTTTCTCATCATGCCCTTCCACCTCCACTGTAATGTTTGTCCTTTTCCAGTCAGTTTCATTCACAAGACATGTATCTTTTACTTGCTGTTCCACAGTGGGTGCCTGACTTGAATCCTCAATTCTACCCCAAATTTTCTTGGGTATATTTGTTTGACACCTTGGCAGGTGTCAGAGATAGTCTCTTTGATAGTCTCCAATGGTCTATGCATGACTGATCAAATAAATAAATGGAAAGATTTTTAATTTGTAAAGCCAGTAGCCCAAGTTGAGGTAGAATCTAGGGAAGCTCAGACCTCTGCTCATTGCCACTGGTGTTCTCTTGCATTCCTTATCTGTGACCATAAAATAGAACAGAAATGATCTTTGAAGATTTGCAACCTGTACTAATAAGAAGTCCTTTCATGGCTACCAGATTGCAAACTTTAATTGTATGCAGAGTAACAGCCTTTGAAGATGAATGAAAATGAGGAATTTACTACAACAACAGTATTTGTTTAATGATATTTAGTGTTCTTTTCTGAATTAAACACTGTATTCCCTAACCTTCCAGGTCTGATATGCTCACTGGAGATTGAATTCTCCATTAACTCAATCATTCTCATGACTGGAGCTAGGATTGAGAGAAAAAGCAGCAAATGATGGTGTTATTAAGTACTTTCTCTGTGAAAAAGAGGAAAGATATTCTCAAATCCAGGGTCTCCAAACCAGAATTGTCAATGATGTCGTGACACCGTGCCTTAGGGATGGAGACCTCTTCCCTTAGCATTTGCAATGTTTTCAAGTTAATCAAAACCCCAGTTGCAGACTAATGCAGAAACTTCTGGGAACGATCTCTTGTATTTTCCTGGTTCTTGTATTTCTCTGTGGATGTTCAAAGTTAGCCAGTGTTGGAGTCTGTGTAAGGCTCAGGCTTTGAAATGGCTGTTTTTGCATTCTTTTCTTCTGTACAATTACTTTGTTGTGTTGTCAATCATTCAGGTCATTTGCAAAGTTGCCTTTGGCCTTTGAGTCTCCAAGTTCTGCAGTGGTGACACGTCACCCTAGTGAAGAGAGCCGTTCTATCAGCTGTCATGACACTGTTTGGTTCTCCATAAATAAGAGTTTGCACATAGAAAGTGAATAAAAGCTGAAACCAGCTGAGTGAGGTGGCAGAGAGTCAGTCAGCAAGAAATGACACTTTGCAACATGAGACAGATAAAGATGTAAAGTAATAATCCAAATATAAATGTGGGGCTTTGCCTCAGGAAGTGAAGGAGGCTGAAGGCAGGTGCCCACAACTTAGGCAGAGTTTGCAAATATAGAGTATGAGGAACAGAATAGCAATGATGATCAAGTGGTATGAACATGTCAAGGCTGAACTGGTTTAAGCAGAAGTGGTTTTGTGAATTGCAAAAGATAGGAAAGATGAAAGGATATATTTTGCAGTTCTATTTGATGTCTCTTTTAAGCTATAAAGTGGTGATCTGTGACTGTGAAGAAACCTATGTGGGAAAGTTATTTTAGAAGAGATGAAGAAATTATCCAAGAGGTTGTACAGTGAAGAAATTAGCTTCATGGCTGGAAAAATAGTAATGATAGAAACAAGGCATCAAATTTGGAGATAAAAAAAGTGGTGATTCTTTTAAACTTCTAGACTCAGACACTAATGCCTGACAATTTAGAGGCTTCACTCCCTCCACTTCCAAACCAGCAGAATTGCCTAAACTTCAGTTCTCCATCCATCCATCCATTGAAATACGAAATTTTGGCAGCTGAACCCTGTGGTGTGTGGAGTCCATCCAGCTCCTGCTGTGAATCTACTCTCTGGTGACATCATTAATGGCAGTATGAAGGTACTTCCTGCATTTCTTGCAGTCCCAGGTCTCAGGCCAGCTCTCTGAACAGCTTGTTTCCCTCACCACTGCGTCTGGTGGTTTGGACATCACCTGTAGAGTGGGACACTGACATTGCCTTTCTCATACTTCCCCAATTTTTCCTGATTTATATAACCACTGTGTCCAGAAATTAAATATATTCCTTTGTTTGGCCTGCCTGGAGACAAATCTTATGGTGACTGGTAAGCACACATTCTGTCATGACATCTATTTTACACAGGCACAGTTCTTAATGTAGAGGCTTATGGCCCTTGGCTGTTAAATAAGACAGCCTGACGGCATAAAAACCACAAATGAAAGTTTTATTTCTAAGTCCTCTTTGTGAATTACAGTGCTATTCAGGGATGGCAGAAAAAAAGCCCATCTAATGTTTACATTCTAACATCTTTATATTCCACTGTGCAGGGATTTCAAAGTACAAGAAAGAACTATCTTAACACACAATTATGTATATTTCTAAAACTAACACACTCCATCAAAACTATCTAACAACACACAGCTATAGCTAAATATTAACTAAGATATATTTTGTAAAATTTGTGAATTCACGCAGCGCTTATCCATCTTAATTTAACTTTATCAATAGAGCTCTTCACATGTATCATTCTGTGGAATATTAGCAGGTTCTCCTCTCAGTTCACTGTTGGCCAAGGGCGTTTTGCAGATTCCATCGTTATCACTGAGGCCTCTGTCTTGGAAGCTGCTTTTGCTCCTTCCTGGCAACCTCCATGTGTTCCAACACATACTTTTCAACAAATGCATAACTTCATAGCTTTTATTTTTTCTATGAGCCACTTGCATTGTAAGGATGGCAAGCACAAGCAAGAAGAGACCCAAGGCTTGGAGGATGCCTTAACTGTGTAATAGTAGGTTACACTTTGATTTCAGGAAACCCCTCAGGAGATACTGTCACATTTGTATAATAAATTTCCTTCCCAATCTCCATGGCTGCTTTTTGCCTGATCAGGGTGTCAGCTTCCCTAGGAGATCACAGCGCTGTCACCCGCAGTAATAGTGCCTTGGGATCTTTCCTGCTTAAAATTACTTGCTTGTTCATTTATCTGCTTCTTTTCAGAGTGGCACTGATTGCTTTTAATTTGTATTAAATTGAAGTCTTTAAATGGGAGTTAATAATTTTGGCTTCTACTATGCTCAAGTCATTAATTTGGGAAAATCGTTTGTTTCCATCCTTGGTTACTTTTTTTTTTTTTTTTTAACATGAATAATTAATTTAATTTTATGACCTGCTGATGTGGAGGATGTCATTAAAGGGAAAGGTTCCTCTCTTAGATAGTAATGGTGTAATTGGCCCTTTTGAGGTGTGAGTGATTATTCCATTTGATTAAGAGTGCAGAGGTCTTCTCTGCTACCACAGGGACCACTTTTATTTTTCCTAAGGGGTCAGGGAGGGGCAAAGAAGGCAGAACAAAGTGACAAGGAAAACTTGAAAGAAATGTACAACATTCAGATGGGATTCTTCTGCCTGAATGAAATTAATTTCTATGAAAGTTGGGGTTTTTTTTGTAAGCAGTGGCAATTACAGCCAATGACTCGATGCTTGCCTTGATGTTCAGTGGAGTATGGTAATTCATCTGTAACCCACTTGGATAGTAACAGGAAGAGAGGAGAGAAGGAAATGAGAAAACATGGCCATGTTTTGCTGCTACGGGCACAAAAAGGCTAGAAGCAAGGAGATGAGCCTGTTTTGGAACTAGGATGTAGAAGACTTGCTGGAAAACTGATCATCAAGTCCTGAAATTATAGTGCATGTGGCAAGTAAAAGAAAAAGCCCAACAGGAAAATGATAAAAAGGAGAAGTGAAAAATATCCTATTTTAAAAGCAGCTGATCAGCTTATAAAACAAGAACCTGTCACAGCTTATATCCTGTTCTTTCTTCTTGCTGTATGCAATACCTGATGTCAAGAGGTGTTTAGCAGTGTATTAAAGAGGAAAGAATCCCCAAAACAGCTTATTTTATGTGATTGCAATCTGTGAGCAGTTTCAATGCAGGTAGAGTCAGAGCTGACAAATTAGAAAGATACTTTATAGTAAATTACTGGAAAGTGATAAAATGAGATTAAAATGCTATTTTTTTAAAGCATCAAAAGTATTGGTCATATTTGATAGGAACAAGTCAATTAGTTATGAAGTGCCCTGTTTAGATTTTTTGGGTTTTTTTTCTGAATTTCTCCTGTACAGATTTCACAGATTTCACAGCAGTATCTATCACAAGATAGTGGTACTCTAGGGAAGGTTTTGAACATGTGAACTTAAAACCTGGGGCTGTGAAATTCCACTATGTGTATCACATCACAACAGTGAATAGTGGAGTATCTCTGTGGCTGTTCAGGAAAGTCTGAGCTGATAACTGTTAATGCACTAGTTAAAATCCATTGTCATTCAAACAAGTTTAATACTTTTCATGGTGGTGTTTCTTGGTGAGGCATCTTCACCACCTCTAAATGTGACTCCAGCCTGGCTCTGTAACAATCGAGAGAAATGGGAGCACACCCATTGGTTTTACGAAGAGCTAAATCAGGCCGTGCAGCAAGACTGCTGAACTTAGCAAAACCTGAGAGTGAGGAGGTAGCAAGGGCCCAATCCCTCCCCCTGCATTTGGAAGAGGAGGAAAAACTTGTCTTTGACCAGGCAAGATCATAATAAATATAGCAACAAGGTAAGTTGTGAGTTTTGCAGGTATTTTTAGAAAGACAAGACGGTAAGCTCTCTGTCACCGTGCCGTCAATGTGGAATGCAAATGAAAATTCAGTGCCCCTTATGGCAGGACACTGTGCCCTGACAAACCCCTAGGCTGGTATTCAATTTGCAATGAGGGACAGAAGAGGGGGAAAAAAAGGAAATGCTATTTCAGGTAGGAATTCAGCCAGTATGTTTCAGTCAGCATCCTTGAGGCTTAGGAAACCACCTCTAGGGTGGTGAAAAATGGCCTCCTGATTTACTGAGGATGTTAATCAGAGCTGAGTTAAATATAATATGACCCAGAAAGAAAATTTTTCACTGCCAATGTCACCAAGTGCAACTGCCTCCAGGTGCACTTGTTAAAGCATAATGAAAAGAAATTGGACCTTGCCACAATTTCAGCTCATTCTTATGAACATACATGCTCATGCAGGTCACCTTTTGATGGGACTGCTGGTGAGAGAAAGGCAGCTGTGGTTCCGTTTCTGCACTGGGGAAACCATGCTCAGCTCTGGAGTCTTTGCTCTTTTTCTACCCACTCTTCAAGGAACTGCTTCCTCAGTGCGCCATTGGAACAGCAGCATAATGTGGGTGCAAGGCAGACACTGTAGGCTAAAACCCCCAAAACAATAGGAAACACAGGTAAAGAAATATGTAGGGGTGTTTGTTTCAGGCAGAAAATGCTGTTGGCCATATGGGTTTGCTTTTTCTTCATATTGGCTGAGGTAGCTACACAGGTTGGTTTGGCATGAGGGAGTAAGGGGCAAACAACAGCAACTGAAAAAGTAAAGGTAAACATAAAACAAGTATCCTGAGGACTCATGGACATAGGGAAAAAATGGGGTTTTTCTTCTTTATTTATAAATATTTGAAAATGCATCTACAAATACATTCAGTCAGCTAAGCAACAGGTTATGCACTCTAGTAACACTACTGGTACTACTGGGGTTCTGTGGTGTATTTCCCAACAGCAAAGTAGCTTCTAAAATGAAATATAAGTTGCAATGGAAAAGGTTTTGTGATTTGATTTTTTTGTTGGTTTTGTTTGTTTGGGTCTTTTGTTTGACTGGGGGTTCTTTTTGGTTCTGTTTTTTTCTGCTTCAAGTTGTATTATATGGCTATTTCAAATATTTCTGTTCATTCATAGTCGTTATCCCAAAGTTAATTACTAATGATCAAGTAATTTGGAGAGAGAAGTATTTGCTTTCTAAATCCCAGGCTCAAAATAATCTTGGTTCTCTACCAAAACACTTCTTCAGGCTGGGATGGAACCAGAGCATTAAGGGGTGGTGAGATAACCAAACATAACGAAGGTGTAGCACTGATTTGGATGTAATATATTAAAACAACTCTCCACTTCTTATCTCCAAGCCTTTTTCTTCATCCTCATCTCTACTGTAACAAGAGGTTTTATTCTATCCACAAAGAGGAGCAGAGAAAACAGCAATTTTTAGATTACTTGCCTTCTCATAGAAGTTCTGTTTGGAGCAGGTGGGTTCAGGTTCTTCTGTTTGGTCACTGCATGAACATTGGTGAGTGTAGCCATTGAGGGTGCACATGGTGAAGCTGGAAAAGGGCCTCAGGCTTCAGATTTACTAAGAGAGGAGCAAAGAATGAAACGTGCATGAAAAATCCCTGCATCCCCAGGCCCTCTCCCAGTGACTGTATCCTTGACAGTACCCACTGTGCCAGGGCTCCATATGCCCCTCTAAGCAGGGAACACTGTGGCTTTATAGTGCCACACTTGTGGCCAGAAGGGCTTCCACTGTCTAAACAACTCTGCATTTTCTATGGTATTTTTCAAGTTTGCCATCTAGCAAAACAAATTCAGATCTTGCTGCCTTTGCTGAGGTAAGCTGAGGTATTTTGGCCTCTTAGTTTTCAGACTCATCACCATGACAGGTCTTCTTTAGCAGAGGGATCAGACTTGCATTACTATTGGCAGCAAATGGCTGGATAGTTATTGATATTTCTATTATATTGTTTAGAATTCAACAGTCACTGTGGGTGTCAACAGATGAAGGAGGAGTGCCCTCTTATAGCAGTTGCATTTAGACAAAGTATCCTAAAGGCAAGGCAGTGCTTAGTGGTTCTGTTCACAAAGATTTAGATGTTAGTGATCTCTGAAACGGGGTTGTTTAGAAAAGAACAGTAAAATTGTGTCTCTCCCTCTGAAAGACAACTGAGAAAATTCTGTTCTATCTATTTATGCAATCACTGTGCTTCATAAAAATGAATTTTAATTGAATTCATTGGGAATTGTGTATCTGCAGGCTAGAACCCATGGGGAAAGGCACATAGGAGGCACTTTTTTTGAGTAATAAAATCAGACATATGACAATGATCCTGAGACTTTCCCTATGAATTAGTGACTAAAAAGAAGATTCCTCTATTAGTCCTGATGAAGGTGGAGAGATGAATGTCCCAGTTGTCTGCATTGCAGTCTAATGATTCTTGTACCCACTTCTCTTTGACATCTACTAGTCCAGGCTCAGTTGTGAGGCACAGGTTTGTGCACCATACAGCCAAGTGAGGGGGACCAGGTCCCTTTGGTGACTCCCTCTGTAATATTCTATTGCAGAGCAACAAGCCAGGGGTTACTTATTTTTCAGATGGGTGACCACAGGTGTTCATCTATACCTCCGCTCACTAGAACTGAACTAAAAACGCCTGTTAGGAAAGTACACTCAAATGTGCAACTAAACCTTTGCAAAACTGATCCTTTCCTGACTTTCCCCACCGTGTAGATGTTCTTTTCTTAAGTTGGAGTCACCCTTCAACAACTTTTTCATCTAACTATTCAGCTGCTCCATGTCTCCTCTAGCTGCTGCTTAGGTCAAGTGGGGACATGAAAGGACACCCTGTTGACATCTCAGTGAACATTGTTCTTCCTACTGCCTTCTGAACTCTGTCTTCTGTTGTGCTTCTGCCCGAGCAATTTGCCTTTGTCTTTTAGCTGCAGAAAGAAATAGACATTTTTACAGAGAGCATGGGATTTGGAAACAGAAAGCAGCCCACAAGTTCCTGGGATTTTCAGACGTGGAACTGGCAAGTGATTTCTTCCAGTGCCCTTAGGAAGGAAGCTGTGAAGAAAGGATGCTTTGAAGGCAAGACATTACTAGAGTTATCTGACACTGCAAGTTGAGGTGCATGGGGGCTAAATGATCACATCTCTCTGTTTAGCGACGATACTTTTCCCTTGACTTGTGCAATGATTAGGCTTTTGCTAGGAAGCTGTGGAAGAAACCCAATTTCTGTCAGTCAGACCTCTCCTTCTCCCCTCTCAGAAGAATGCTGGTGGGACTGGCTTCCTTTGGCAAGGTGGGAGCTGCCCCTTCCTGCCCTTGACTTGTTCAGAGTCTTCATCTGAGGACTGTAAGGTTCAGTTTGCCTCAGGATTTCTGGGGCTTCAGGTGGAGCTGCTGACTTTGGAGCAGTGCATTAGCTGTAGAGGGCCAGTTTTTATTAGACTTGTGATATCAGTGCTGTCTGTGTTCTGAACTTGGCTGTCTACCTGTGCTTACATCTCTTGGAAAGCTAGCTCTTTTTTTTTTTTTTTAAATGGGTTTGAAATTCCAACTTCAATTACTTTGTTTTGAAAAATTCAGCAATGGTTCTACAGGTGGCTTATCAAATCCATCTATCCATCTGCTCATCAGGCCTCCCATCACACTGTTTAAATGTAATTATCAGTTGACTTACAAAGGAAAACTTCTGCTCCAGACAACTGTGTTTTGTAAAACATTTCTGGGAAATTAGCGATTCAGTTTCTTTAAATAATATTAATAACTGCATATATGCAAGTCATTTAAAAGTTTAATAAAACAGCCAAGATTTTTCTCTGTCAGCAATTTGAGTAATCAGTGGAACCTAGGACTGCATAAAAAGATTGATTAGACAATGTTTGCAGCCTCCTAGAACCATCCAAGTAATCTAAACAAAAATGTAAAGATAAATAATAAAAAAAGAATTAACAATGTAAATAGCTATAATATAAATAAAAAGGGATAAAATAAATATACTTGCTAAATAAATAGGAAGTAAGCCTTTATATTACTACTAGCACTACTAGTGTTGCTTCTCAGATGGATAAACATGAGAAGAAAGCTGTAAATTTTTCCAGCAGAAGTCTCAACTGCTTCATTATCCCTCCTGGGACACATGAAAGCACAGTGCTTCAGGACAACATGCTAAGAGGGAATTTAATCTTTGTAGCAGAAAATATATGGAGTGCAGGGGTAATAAAGAACAGCCACGTTCTCTCTGCTTTTGGCAGGCTCCTCTGAGGAAAGGGACATGTTTATTGTGCAGGCAAAATCTTTGCTGGCTCCCAAAGCAATTAAAAGAATCTCGCATTTCAATATATTAGCCTGCCTAATTAAGATAGCATCATTAAATCAGTGTATTCTGGTTTGCTGTCACTCAGTGTTTGGCCCTGTGTGTTGTCTTGCATAAAGCCATTAATAGGCTTTAGTTTCCTTTATGGAAGCAGGAAGATGGGGAGGAATGCACAGTCAAGGGGTAGCTCTGCTCTTCCTCTTGTGGTCTCTGGAAAACTTTGGTCCAAAATGTTCCTGGGGAACTGCATTGCCTTTCTTGATTAATTGATTGATTACTTACATAAAAATCACACTGTGTGTTGATGTGAATAATGCTCAATTTATATTATCACCTAATATAGATTTAAATGATCTTTCTTTTGCACTCATTTCCCAGATCCCCTATACTCAATTTGCTAGTGAAAGAATGCACATTTAATATTAAAAGGAAGTTTCACAGAAAACAAATGACCATATATTGAAGCTTGACTCAAGTTTTTCTCTAGTAGATAGTACAGAGGTAATGATGGGGGGTGTATTCAGGATTGTTACTTCTGTACTTCCTCATGCACAGTTCCAATTTCCAGATTTTCCTATATATCAGACCTAAACACACAAATGGAAGTGGGGGGTATAGTGGGGAAGGAAACTGTATTGATTTACCTTTAAATTCTGCATCATTGAAGCATCTTGAAGATACTAACACATGCATGAAAATAATATTTCTGTAATCCAAGCTGTTTGATCTAGGGACTTATTCTCCTGGCAGTGCTGATGTACCCATCAGTGGCTTTCTCCTACATGTTTGCCAGTTTGATCTGTTCCTTTAGGTGAACTCTTAGTCCTCTGCACACCTATAGTTTCTATTTCTATTCTGTAAGGCAGCTTTGGATTGGTTTACCAAGGTGTAAAAATGAAAATTGTTTGTTTTTAACATTCTTGAGCTTCATCTTCATTATTTAGCAGAAAAACTGTATGAAAATGTTACATTTCTCAGTGAGCTGATGCCTCAGAGAGCAAGACAGGTCAGTCATTCAGGGAAGTGTTATGGTTGAATCTATTGCTGTAGAACTATCTGAAGTGTTGGCAGCCCTTTTGCTTTCATTCATGACCCTTGTTTCTGCAGTATTTTTAGCTCATCTAATTTCTATATTTAGATGAGTTTATGAAAATGGAGATTTAATGTGATAAAACCTAGTAATAGTACTGTCATCTGCCTGGTAAAAATTAGCCTCTAGGGCATGTCAAACCTGTTACTGACCTTCAGTGTAATTGTAGCTGTCAGGTTTCCAATCCATGGAAAGTGCTTGGAGGAGGATTTTAACTCTGCTGTATTTTTATCTTATCTATGCTTAGATTTATCTTTTCTTGGAGCCCCTCAAAAACACTGAAAAAGGAGAGGGGAGCCTGATGGGAATGGTGCTGGATGTCATGAGAGCAAACATGATGAAGGAAACCAGTGTCTTTTCTCTGTGATTTATTTAAATCTGTGGTTATTAGGCTTATTGTGCAAGCAAAAACCTTACATGCTCTTCAAGAGGTACCCTGGAGGTCAAACAGTGCAGCTTTGGGAAGCGAGCACAGGGTGACCTGCTGGTTAGAAAGGAAAGGTTTGTTCCTCATTATCTATACATAGAGAGTGGGTGACCCCCTCCCACCTTTTCTTGATTTTAAGAATCTCATGAAATGTAAGGACTAGTGAGCTCTGTGGCTTAACCTTGTGCAAGATGCAGAATGTCAACAATGCTTTCTGCACTCAGCCACCAGCTCTTCTTCAATCTGGATTGCATCTGTAAAGACAGCTGGACACAGCTCAAGGAAACCCCTAGATCCCCAAGTTATTTAATCCAATGAATAATCACCATCACAGCCCATAATTACCAATTCACTCTCTGCTCTGGGGTGACATCAGTTTACAACCAATAGGTCATGTTGTAACTTTTTTGTCTGACATTGCTCTACACTCAAAAATCTCCTCTACAGGCAGGTACCTTAGACCGTGGTAGCATCATTGTTTCATGCCCCAATTGAGATTGATTTAAAACTTCCTCTAGTTTTCCACACTTCTTAATTGTTAACCAATTAATTTTCTACCACCTGCGCAGCTACTGTTGAACCCTTGGAAATGTTAAAACTGTGTAATGGTATTCCACATTTTTAAATAAAAAAATCAAGGCATAAAAGCCACTAGAGGTTTAGGCTATACTTTCAGCTATTTCAGCTTTTCAGCTGCCTCTAAACCAGAAGCATGCAAAAAGATTGAGATGAAAAAATGTTTGCTACATCTGGATTTGTTCCTAGATCTTTCAAGCGAGACCAAGGCTCCTGGGAAGCTGTTTTCCTAAAAATTACAAAAGATATCCCTCATGCTCTGCTGTCTACTTGTAATTCTGCTGCTTGCTTCTTGCTTTTTCCCCATATTTGTACAGTGCCTCTGTGAAGTAGAAATTTGGTTTATTTGCCTCAGACTTTCACAGTGAATTCTGCACAAGCTGGGGAAATGACAAGGATAAATTCGACGCAGGAATGAAATTGCAGTCTGATTATTCTTGCTCCTCCCCCCCTCCCGCCTCCTCTTAATTTTAGGTATGGTTCAAAGTCTGTCACTGTACAGATGTAAAAGATCCTGCTCCGTGTTTGCACTGCAG
This sequence comes from Formicarius rufipectus, assembly GCA_013399695.1. Taxonomy (NCBI): domain Eukaryota; kingdom Metazoa; phylum Chordata; class Aves; order Passeriformes; family Formicariidae; genus Formicarius; species Formicarius rufipectus. Next base: position 565,199 of record VXAU01000979.1, on the reverse strand, counting down.
TGAAAGTGAGGGAACAGTATGGCAGTAGGCAAAGATGGTGCTCTGTCATGGCAGGAATTGGTGTTTGGAAGAAGACTGGCTGCATGGCTATGAGTCACGTGGCTTTTCCCACTTATTTTAGCTCTGGCTGTTTCCAAAGATAAAGGATACAATTTCTCTGTCTGTGTCAGCTAGATCTCAGTTTAACAATTGAAGAGGATTGATTTTTCCATGCAGTCAGGGCTGATATATGTCAGATGAATAGGGAATTGACCATGACTAGAAAATATCAGTTAACAAATCAGCATTAGCTGCTCATAGGTGAAAGCAATTTAGAAATGTATGACACTTGTGACAGTGAGGGAGGTCAGCTGATCTACCAGCACAGTTTAATCCAGGTGCTGTGCATTTATACCACCATGAAGTCTTGGTTCCAGATACTTAAAGTACCAATATAAGCATCCAACTTGCTAACATTTGTCACTTTGCAAGGTCTGTAGAAAGTTTTGCAGCTGTCTGCCCTCGGTGAAGACTTCTTCTCTTGACCAGAACTTTATGGAAATGCCCATCATCACGCCTCAGAAATCAAGAGGCCCAGTAACTGAGAGGAAAACAGTAAAAGCATTTAACGGTGTGTATGTGGGATAAGGGGAGGACTCACATGAGACTGAGTCTTGCCAGTAGCTTAATGTCCAGGGAGGACACAGGAGATGTCGTGCTGGGTGTGGCGCTTTTGCAGCAAGCTTCAAACACAAGGTCTGCAGCGTGTTCTTTTCTCACAACTCATCAAAAGTCCTATAGCAGTGTGTCAGACAGGACTTTCTGGGAAGGACAATGCTGTATTCCTGTTCAGTGCACGTTAAAGGAAGAGCATAACTGAGTGACATGTTTAATGCACAACCTCTTGCTCGCACGCTGTTCATGGTTCTGTTGTCCTGCAACTGACATTGTTGCTGATAGGTGGTGTTGGAGATTTAAATGTTGCCCTCTGGACCACATTAAAGAGGATCCAGCAATCTTTTCTGACCATAGATTTCTGTAAGTACAAGAGTTTATGGTGATGGTGAATGTTTCCCAAGATCTTAGCTGAGTAACCTGGAAGAAACCATCAAGCTACCTCTCCCTCTTCCCACTTTTAGGTACCATACAACAACCAGACAATTAAAAGGGCATAAACAGTGTTAATAATTGAGCTAAACCAGTAGCAGTTAATGGGTCATACTCTACTTGTTGGAAGGGAGCAAGTTCTGCAAATACTGCTTTAGGGCATTTCCCCTTTAACATTAATGACAAGGCAAGCCAAGTTTGTGTAGGACACCAAATTTGGGAGACTGGATCTACTTGGTATGAATTGAGTAGTATGGCTTCTGGTGCATAGGAAAAAACTCCAATCCTAACAACTATGACAGTGACAAAACTGATCCTAAGATGTAGACAGTGGGAGTGCAGGCAGACTTTAAACCACTTGCAAGCACCAGTCTGCAGTCTGCTTGCATAAATAACACAGAGCAGATGGGCATGGAGCAAGTGTGCATTTGCTCAACTGCATCAGGAAAAACTGTGATCAATTGAACCTTCTCATAATCTGTTTGAATGAATGCAAGTAGCAAAAACAGGTCTGTGGCAGCTTGTGAACTTGCCAGAAGAACCTAGGGAACACTGGTTTTATTTTCTCCTCAGGCAAAACCCCCATGGTGATTTGATTACTTTCTGTTGTTTGTAAAAGAAAAAACATGTTTAAAAAAACAAAAAAGAGGCAGAGTGATTCTCAAGGTATGGGTGGACACCACACACATTACACAGGCTTTGGATAAAATGTGGATTAAAAAAACGTGCTACTCAGCTGCCTAGAGATCTTTGCCTTCACTTTCAGGGAAAGTTACTCTCAGAGAGTTTTCTTGGCATAATCCTGCTGTCATTGCCTTTCTGGAATGGAGAGACAGCATGTTGTACCAGCATTTTAATCACAAACACAGATCTGGTGAGAAGTTTTGTGGTGATTTGTGATGGGAAAATACTTCCCTGGCAGAATTTCCTTCTTATGACATTTCTAACTGGAAAGGCTCATCAGCCAGCCCTTAAAGGTACTTCTTAGTTGCGTAACTTTGTTCTGAAGAGACTATCTGCTGTCATACCTGAATGGGATGATTATCACATGGTAAAGATGAAAAACCAGAGAAGAACAACTCCAGAAAAGTTCTGAATAAGCCACTACAAAAAAGCCCAACCAACACACGAACCACAACCACATTAAACCCTTTGTAATCTCAGAATATTTCAAGGTTGTGCTGGGTTGGTCTTGGCTGGAAGCCAAACTCCCACCCAGCGACTCACTCACTGACTCTTCCCCACCCTCAGCAGGACGAGGGGGACAACATGGAATAGAGGGGACTACAATGGGGTCAGTTCAGCTGGATGGTGCCTACAACCATCATCTAGTCCAACTGAATGACCATGTCAAGGCTGGTCAAAAGTTAAAACTTATTATAAGGGCATTGTCCAAATGTCTCTTAAAGACTGACAGGCTTGGGGTATCGACAGCCTCTCTAGAAAGTCTGTCCCAGTGTTTGACCATGGCCTCTGAAAATAAATGTTTCCTGATGTCAAAGTCTGAACCTTCCCTGCTGCAGCTTTGAGCCGTTCCCGTGTGTTCCATCATTGAATTCCAGGGAGAGGAGGTGTCCTTGCCTTGCTGGGGACCCAAGAGCTGGATGCAGCCCTCCAGGTGGGATCTCAGGCCTTGTTTGTGGTAGTAGGGTCACAAAACCTGCAAAAGTCACTCTGACTTGGAGTCCCACAATGGTTAGCAGCACCTAATTCTGTAGCTTTGGGCTCTGAGTCATTCTAACCTGTGTAGCCCCTTAGTCAAGGTGGCAGAGTGCTGAAAGCCCTAAAGTCTTAAAAGTAGAACATACTTGTTGGAGAATGGTTACAAGAGCAAGGCCATGGCTCAGTAGAAGAGTTACTTTGTAACACTTCTGTTTAGTGCATTCCTTTCTGCATTGATACTGTATCGAAGTATATGGAGAGGATGTCCTTGTTACTAATAAAAGAACAAGCCCCTTGCTAATAATAAGAACAAGATCTGTCAAGAATGTACTGAGCTATCAAGGGAGTAACTTGATTGATTATTGCTGTAATTCCAAAAATATGAACATAACCTTTGTATTATTAAGCCAATCAGAAATCTGCTATTAAAGAAGACGCCTTTGTTATGCTTTGTACTAAAGAGTATATAAGATAGTCTGATACTGCGAATAAATGGAGCTTGCTTATCAATCACACTGATTGGCTGCTTGCTTCCCTCTCTGCAACACATACTCTTAATCCTTGTTTTATGTTCTCCCTTTGTAGGAAAAATTTCAGTAAAACCTTAGTGCACCTGTTCCATTGACCCAAGATAGAATTTATCTGAGATATTAAAAATGTACCTCCAGCTATGTGTAGTGTCCTCAAACTGGATGTTACCTAGAGAGGCTGATTGGGGCATTTAGTGGTCCAGGATCTGGTGGAACAGTGCATGGGGAGAAGGGAAAGATTAGTTGTAATGCATCAGGCTACTTTGGCAGAATGTTTTGCTCAGAAACTCTCACCATCTCTTTAGCTTTGGAAGGAAAGGGATGTGTGTGTGTGTGTGTGGAGTATCCTCCTGAAGGTTTTGCCCTTGTAAATATTGTAAAGCTCCCTTGAAAAAGTCTTTACCCAACCATGTCCTAAGTGTCTAATGCTAACTGCCCAACAGTACCAAGGACAGATGGCAAGCACTTTGTGCCCTGTCAGCTCCTGTAGCTGTTTGAATGCTCTGTTGTGCTTACCATATATATATACCCTTCTCAAGTTCCTTTCTGGGATGGGGTTGATGCCTTTGTTTCACCAACTCGAACTGCTTTGCCAAATCGTGTTCCTTTGGGATCCGGGTTGTGTACAGGAGAACTCTCAGTTGTGGTGATCAGCAGTCCAGTCTTTTTTAAGGGATTCAGTCTCTGAGTTTTGACTCTTCTTCTTTTTCCATCTTTTCTCCAATCTAGTTATGTATGAAGGGTTAAAATGCAGAACCTTTCTAAATATCTTATGTAGTTATTACTGAGGGAGGCAGCTGAGTATTCCAGACCTAGGTGTTGTTAAAGATGTGGTTAAATTCCAATTTTCTCTCTTTTAGATGTTTCCCCCTTGATTATAGGTAGAAATTAAATGCAGTTTACACCTTTGCAGTTTCATTTAATTTGGGGAATTTTAAACTGACCCATCTGCCATCTTCCATTTTACTGGTATTACTGGTTGGTGCTCAGCAAGAAACCTGCTTAGGTCTCTGTTTTTCCATTTAAGCCATGCACAGCAACAAGAGCTTCTCAGTGTGAGACTTGGGCACCTTGAGAATTCATCTCAGCTGTATCTACCTACAGATTAACTTGTTGTAGTAGCATTGTGCTACTAATGGATGTCCTTTTAATGAGAGGAGAAATCACTCTTTGGAAATGCTCATTTTATTTCTATGGACAAAAAATGGGTTTCTGAAAGTGTCATCAGCTACAGGCTCAGCCCTTCAACAGCTGAAGTTGGGTGAACTGAATCCCACACTTGGGAATTTCTCTCTTCTCACCTTTGAGGAAAAAGGGCACAAGCTACAGTGGCACAGCAGGCTGGGCAGCAGAATGTGAAGAGGGAAACAGTGAGGGCAGGATGGATGAAGGAGAGGCAGAATGGGGAAGAGAACTGAAAAGTCACAGTGGGAGCATGGAGAGAAAGAAAACACGTGGAAATGGGAGGTGATTTGGTGTTATATTTAAGAAAATAGAAAAGAGGGGGGGGAATTATAAGAAAAGAACTGAATAGTTAATTTATTCTATAAATTTCTGAGTTGTGCTAATTACTTTCAAAATACAACAACTGGAGGGGAAAAAAAAATCTCCCAAAACTTTCATGCCTTTAGCTTGCAGAGTGGCTGATTTACAGGATCTTGTTCTTCAGTATAATTCAGCCTGATGATACAGCACCAAGTGTAACTCCAAGTAGTATTTGGTTTATTATTTCCCTAGTTATTGGCTAAGAAAATTGAATGTGGGGAAAGAATCACATTCATAATTATTCTTGTGACTTATATCACAAATTGCCAATTAGAAGAGTGGCAGGGGAACAAAACCCATTTCCATCTGTAGCCAAACATGTCCATTCTACTGGGGTGCAGTGACTCAAATTAAATACAAGACGATATCCTCTTGTTGGTGGCACTGCATAGGATGCAATTCAACATGACTTTTGCTAATCTCCAACTTCTGTCACAGGCTGTAGCTGGTGAGCAGACACCCAGCATGGCTTAGAAGCAGCTGGTTTGGGACAGCTTGGAGTTGTGCCAGCATGAAGTTCCACATAGCCCAGCCACCTGAGTATTTACTCATCTTATTTGGTGAGCTGGGCAGTCTGTGAGCTCTCTGCTGCTGCTATTGCACTGCCAGGGATACTGCAAGGGAAAACCAATCCATGGGTGGAACAAAGTCCCAGCACTGACAGGTCACTGCTGACATCAGCCCAGGGCAAGGCGGGCAAGGCATGCAAGGCATCCATTCAGATGGGCAGTGGAGGAGCAAATGGTGATTTCACTTTGAAGCCTCCCTTGTGAAGTTCAGTAACACTGTTGTTTCCAAGATGAACTCCAGCCTTTAATCAGCTTTAATTCAAACTGATTATTTACTCACCTCCTTAGTATAGTGCCTGACTCCTCACAGTCACATTTTTGCTCCTGCATCTCTCTGTAAGTCAGCTTAGTGCAAGTATTGCTGTACTTCATATGGGGAAAGGGAGCAGAGAATGACTGTGACTGTCTCCAAGGCCACATGAGGAAGAGGAATACATAATTTAATTCGGCTTTCCCTTGAGAGTGACCCAGGACAGAAATCCACAGTCCTGTGGGGGTTACCAAAACTATGAAAAGCAGCATGGAATTTCTTAACAAAAATGTGAGTCAGAAAGCATTGCTTTTTTCACCTGAGCTCAAGTAGAACTAACTGGAGTATCTTCATCTTGAAAAATATGAGTATAAACTTTAGTGACTCCATTCACCAGACACTTTTTCTGCATTAAAAAGAGCAGCATGAGTTAAAAATCCTTTTATCTGGACATAATTTTTCCTTTTCACTGAGTAGCCACTTTCCAATTACTTTTTTTTTTTTTTCCCTGCAAGCCACTATTTTAGTTTAAAAGAAACACTACCTACAGGGTAAGACTTCTGTATCTGTTCCATTCACAGGTAAGAATGCATTTTCTAATTTCTAATCAAGCCTCTTCCCCACAAAAATAGTATATCTATATATAATTTCCCAGAGAGAGATGAGCCTCACAACTGAAGAGGCACAAGAAAATTGCTTATACCCTTGAGTTTGTGAAATAAATTGAGTTCAGTAAAATGATTTTTCATCCATCTGTTGCAGAGAGTAATCCCATGCAGCATTTTGTTTAGAATCATGCTCTCTTCCTCAAATAATTCTGTTTGCTGGAGTGCTGTTGGTATCCGTGTAGAAAAGATAGGGAAAGGGGAGTCTTGCTTTCCAGAAACAGTGTGACTGTGGTAGACAATAATGCCTTTATTGTATAGATTATTGCAAGTTACTTTAGATCATCAACTGAGAACAAAGGTAGGGTTCAGCAGGTTGAAGAGCATTCAAAGAGTGTGTGCATGCTCTGTTCCTAATTTTGACTTTGCACTGTGAAAGAGAGATCTACACAAGAGGTTTCTTAGGGAAGCTGCCATGTGCCTTTTCCATAGTTTTTCAGAGGCAATCTCATTTTAGACCCTGGCACTGTAAAGTTTGGTTGGGTAAATTAGCACAACAGGGTGTTTTTTTCTCATTTAAGCCATTATGTATTCCGGTGAGCTGCTTTTCTGAACAGATTTTACCAGTTCATGCCTTGAAAAGAGAAAGACTTGATTTACTTCTGTGTGGCACTGACTTCATTAGGTTTGCTGTAGATCAATGCTGGGGCAAGAAAAAACATAACAGCCTCACCAAGTCTCAGGAATAGGATTGTCTGTGTACTCATCACCTGTTAATTCCAAGTTCTTGTCCAAAAAATCAGATGACTTGTGAGCTGCTGATACTCAGATGGATTCACTCTTCAGCACTTTGTAATCTGTGGGCTCAAAGAATAATTTGAAAGGAGTAAAATTCTTTGCTGCACCCAGACTTGACTGAGTATAGCTGGGAAAGGGGCTGTCTGGAAGTTGGTTACTGCTTCCCAGTGCTGGCCCTGATCCTGTTATTACGTCTACTCTTTTTCAGGCTCGTGGCAGAAAAGGCCACACTCATAAACTGAGGGACAGTTCCTACATTGCAACTTTCTGAAGGCATCACTTGATCTCTAGGTCTTACTGAAACAGGAGTTTGTGTCTTGGAAAGTCTTTTTTTGAGTAACCCAAAAGTCTTGCTTAATATGTCCAAGAGAGACAGGTTGTGAAAAGAGAAGGGTCAAGAAGAGAATTACTTTGGTCTAAATCTAATTGAAGTAGAACATTCCTTTGTTTGCAAACTTTACAAGAGAAACCAGTCACAACCATGTATTTCCCCAATATTTTCATATTTAAGCACACTGCCCTTGTGTCCACATCACCCAGCTTGTCTGCCAGACGTGCAAGTGGTTTTCTAGTGCTGTTAACAACTTAGTAGGAAATTGAGGAGCTCCCTGTCAGGTTAAGCCCTGAAGAACTATCATGTCTCTTCAAAGAAGAAGTGAAAACCAGCTATGTGATTTCATCAATATTTTAGCCACTTCAAGGATTTATTTCTAGTGCACTTTTTGATTAATTTACCATGTAAAACGCACTCTTCCTACTTGCTAGTTACACCCAGTCACTTATTTTTCTAGAATATTCTTTGCAGAGGATTGACTGGGACATTTATGAGGGTAGCAGCTCCTGTTTATTGAGTTTACCTCAAAAAATTTAGATACCAGTATAACCGGAAGGAACAGCACACTCTTGTTCACTGACAGAGATATTTTGTGTCTTTGATGGAAGAAACTTCTGAAAGCAGGCAACCTTTTCATGTCTTCTTTGAGTTTCAATAGGCAAGCAAGACAAAACTAGTTATGAAGAGATGTAATGCTAGAGATTTGCAGGTTCGAAAAGAGACTCTAGGAGTCTGGGAAATTCTGGACCATTTATAAGCATATCAAGACAAGTGTACAGCTGTGTGTGTGAGGAATTGAGTGGAAGAGTTTTGCAGAAGTTTGGCTCTCAGGATTGATTTTTGTATGCTGACAGCAGGGTTTGGAGACATTTCTGCTCAGCATTTGAATTGCAGTAACTTCTTATGCCCATGGGGCATTGTGGAGCAGACCATGATGGGTTAGTGTCAGAGCTGGGAACAGTTATGAATTTGAGGTGTGTTTTATGGCATTCCTCTTGAGTCCAAAGGTAGGCCAGGCTATGGAGTTGAATGTGAGGGCATTAGTGGAAAGCTGTTCTGCAGCATGGCCTGGGAAGTTTCCTTAAGGCACGAGGGTTGCCATCAGATCAGTTGAAGGAAACCATAACCCAGACCTTTCCACAAAAGCAGACCTGGATGTTGTAGTCTGAGAAAAAAATTCTCATGGGTCTGCAGGCAGACTCATGGAGGCACATTCCACCTCCTGCTGCAGTCTGAAGCAGAGGAGAACACGGGAACAGTGTCTGTGACTGATGCTTGGTTTGTCTGAGTATCAGGTCTGGGATTTTCCACAACTGCCAGCTCCCTTAAAATTCTTTTTAAAATGATGAGGAAGGGAGAAACCCTTTAAAAGCTCTGGTGACTGTTTTCCTTAATACAATCCTAAAATCTTCAGCTCCTTAAAATCCAGTTTTTGGTTTTTTTGTATAATTAATCTTTGACAGCACTTTTTGGAAGGGTGAAATGGAATAGCTGTGCAACATATGCAAGCTTTTCAAATTTAATTTCCATTTTTTTGGAATGTGTACTCATATTTAGTTATGTTAATATAAGTTAGTATTCACTTCCTCTGGTGGCAGAGTTTGTGTTGAATTGCTTTAAATTAACACAGCCTCTCAGAGTTCAGTGCCACTTGTTTCTTGCTGGGGGTCTACCTCTGAATTTTAGCACTATCCTCTCCAATGTTAATCAATGCAATCTCATTTCATCCAGCTCCCTATTAGAACTGAAGCTGTCCTGGCATGCCTGATCATAAAATAAGCTTTCTATGATGCTTTCTTCAGAATAAACTGGAGAAGCTTAATCCTTTGCAGGGAAAATGGAAATAGAGAAGGAAGCTGGGACCACAGCAGTTTTTGAGGAGGTTTTTAGATTTTTATTCTCCCCCTCCCCACCCCAGCCAAGAACAACTTTGATTTTTTTTTTATTTTGAAAGTAAGTGGAAGGATTATGTCCAGCTGAGAATGTATGCATTGTCTTACTCCATGAAACATTCCTTCCAAAATGAAACTCTTATTTTTTTTAGGATGACATGCAGTGAGTATCAAACATTCCATATAATGCCCTTCTTCTCTGGAATCAGTGCTATGTTCTTTACTATATTCAGTTAATACCCAATATTTGCTCACAGATACTGCATTGCTAGCTTTGTGAGTTGTGTAATAGTTTCTATCCATAGGCATGGGCATAGTTTATTCATGGGCAGCAGCTGATTTCTAAATCAGCACGTTAGCAATGCTGGGGAAATTCTTGTATTTGTATTTTGCAGGTGAAGGATGTTATTAACCACATATACAGTGTAAGATGTTTTCCATCATCTCAAAGTCTGGGACATGCTGATGTCCAGGTGTCAGAAAGATAAATTATTTGTTGGTAGAACTGCCTTGTTTAAGGGTTAGGGATTGATATGCTTCAATGATCTCAGACCTAGGGGGAGGTTATCAAAGCCTGGGGAGAAGGATGTACCATTGATAGGGGACACAAAAATGGAGAATTTACAGGCCAACTCAAAAAAAAACCCAACTCAAAAAAAGACTGAGCATCTCACTTAATTACTCTAAGGAGCACAACCAATAGAAGATAGAACACTAATTAATAAGAGAAACATGTAGTCAATGAGCATTAACACTTTTGTCTGCTAAAAGGTATAAATAATGAAAATTTTTGATACTCATCTTGCTGGCCTTGTGGATTTGGCACCCAGCACCCCCTTCTGTGCAGAACTGCAGATAAAGCAAATACCTCGACTCTCTGCAGGGACTGGCTTCTTATACACTGAGTGAAAGAACCTGTTTTGAGAATAACAATACTTGGGATATTCTGAATTAATTTTTTTTCTATAAATTGAATAGCCTATTTAGGGTCATGAAAACTGCTGATGCCATTTTACAGTGTGTGCTATTAGAGCAGTGGCTACTCTCTGTGATCAATTTTGCCTCTGGAGGCTTCTGGACAGCTACTAAATTATGACAACTACTCCTTTAAATTGTGGACTAATCCACACCAAGGACTCTTTGTGAGTCCATATAGCACATTTAAAGTCCATCATGGTGTATGTATCACTGATGTTTCTTTTAAACAGTTTTATTTTACTGAAGGGCCACCTGCATCTCAGTATCATGAGCTTCTGCGGTCAGTTTCTCCATCTTGGATAACTTTGTCTCAGTATTAAATAATTCTATATCGCCATTTAGTCAGGACTGCTTAATATGTTGAAAGTGATCGATCAAAATGTTGGTGCTATGGATGACCTTGTCCATTTGAAAAATTGATCATATATGTCTATCCTTTCTCAAAGATTATGACTGTCATTTAATAAAGTCTTAATATAGGGATCTAGATCCCTATTGTAAACTCATAATGTATCTTATTCATCCCATGAAAATAGAGTGTGCCTAAAAGCACTCTGTGAGGGACCTTCTCACAGCATTCTAAACCATACCAACCAAACCATCTTTAATCATAGAACTCAAGAAGTTTCTGATTGAAATCTACATTCCATAAAGGATTTTGCTTGTTCCCAAGCACTGTTCTTGTGCCTACTGAGCTGATTCTTTATTCTAATTTCCACCAATTTGCCTAATGTGGAAGCCAGATTCCCAACTGGGCTGGTTTTCCAGATCACACAACAACCTCTTTTTCAAGATGGGTGTCCATCTGTGAGAGGCTCTTTCCCTTTTAGTTAATTAAACTGGCTCATGGTTAACAAGCTGTGATTAATCTTATCCGCACATCAATTTATTTTGTCTACTGGTGAGCAGTGTACAGGGAAACAAGGACTCAGCAGGCTGATAAGAATTAGTGGAGGAACTTAAAATTATAATATATTCTGGTTCAGTTCTATGGTCTTGTTATATTTCCCCTTGGAATAAATCAGAAGTTTATGTAGCCACTTTAGTCCAGATGCTGCCCTTTGTTATTAATTTATTTTGCAATCTGTTTTTCATTATTTTGGCAGAGACAACATGCTATTTTCAGCTGCTTATTTAGGAATCCTTCATGAAAACACTAAGAAGTATCTGGTACATTTTTCTCTTTCCCTGTCTCCTTTGTGATCCCTCAGTTATTCCACTGTTTCATTGGATCATGGTTTTTTGTGTGTATTCCCAGAGATGGAAAAATGCAGGTAATACCTGAGAATGTGTGTACCCTTTGCTGTCCTCTCTGCTCTGGCTCATTTAGACCAAGGAACAGCTTGAAAATGAAGACATTTGAGAGTCACTTCCAATCTCCAATACTCAGACCTAACTTCTAAAATGGACCCAAAGCAAAAATTCAGGTTGGTACTTCAAAGCTGATTTGCCATTGGGCCAAAACACAGCAGCTGTAATTTAAATTGCATCTATGAGGAAGCCAAGGGAGACATTTTCATGTTTAGGACTTGTATCTGCATGTTCAAAGCAAGGTGTGCTCTCCCAGGTGGCTGGCACGTCATGGTCACTGCTCTCCTCCAAGGTTCCCTGGTACATGAGGGAGGGAGGGAGCTTTGCATGTTCCCTCCCACCTGCTGAGCCATGGAAGTGAGAACGCCCCGCTGAGCGTGTTGAGTGGGGCTGAGCCCCTGCCAGAGGTATGTGCTGGTTTAGAGTTAAACCAGCAGGAGAAATGAATCCAACTCAGAATGGGATTGCAAGTCAGAATAACAATTTAATAAAAGATCACAAAATACACTGATACAGAAGAAAAATTTGTTTGTGCCACAAAAAACAGATGTACAGCCCGGCACAGTGGGGCACGAGCAGAATGGAGCTCACCAACCCCTGTGCTGAGCACCACGTGGCCCCTCTGAGTTGAAAGTAAGAAGAAAGGAAGAAACCTGCTGGTGAAAATGATGGTTGCAGTCTGGTGGCAGTCTCAGTCCGGTCGAGGCTCTGGTTCTCCTCTGGATCTGAAGAGAGCCCCCAGTCCCAAAAACCCCAAGCTTGTATCTGCTTGGGCCCTGATAGGAACTCCCAGTCCCTCCCCCAGGGCAGAGACTTTCACAATGGGTGATTTACTCTGTGAGGTGAACAATGGCATATTTTTGGCATCCCTGATGGCCCATTAGCAGACACAACCCCTCAGGTGAGTGTGAAGGCAGGAAAACTTTCTTATCCCACAGAAGTTCCTAAACACCCAGCTTTTGTAGCCTGAGGGGTCGGGTGTGCCCTGGGCAGCTGCTGCCAGTGGTCCATTGTGAGCAGTTTGTGAGAAAAATGACATCGAGGGTTTAGAATACACAGCCACACGGTGACAAACTGATACTGGGTACTATAGCCAGGACAAGGCATCTCCTGGATCCAGAGGACATCTGGCTCTACCCTCTACCAGTGTGTACCAAATTACACACTGCTCAAGGATGATGCCTTGTCCTTGCTCTTACCTGTGCCAACATGAGCTGGCAGAGTGTCCACTGAAGGTACCGCAGAACTGGGGTGGCCACGTGAGAGCCAGGCCCTGAGAAAGCATGAGTTGTACTCAGCAGCTGCCAATCCTCTCTGCTCTGTCTCACTGCAGGAACAGCAAACCTGGTAAGCAGGAAAAAAAAAGCTGTATAAAATGTTAACAGGAAAAGCAACTGTTATTCCAGGAAGAGCTGGAAGTTTTTAAAGTTACTTTTAAAACTCACAGGTGTTAAACCCCGTTTTCCCCTATGCATTGGTGCTATTTTATGTATGTAGCAATACACTTTTCGTGGCAGCAGCTCATCTATTTTGTGCAATAAACTGCCCTCCTAATGTGATGCAATCAGAACTAATTACTTGTCCATGGGACGCAATCAATATTTGTGAGTCAGTACTGACAATTCATTCCTCCCACAAGTGGTCATGGGGGAGCAGATCATAAAACACACCAGAGAACCCTTCCTCAAGTGAAAACTTTGTGAAAACTAAAACATTTTCCTGTGGTCTGTAGTGGGGGATAATCTTAAAGTGAAAATAGGCTGCAGGCCGGGCCACTTCAGGCTTTAGATACTACTTTCCTGAAGATGCATTTCTAGTAACATCCTGCTTCTGTTAGCCAAGACACGGTAAACCATTTAAAACAGGCCAGCACCACTTTTGAAAGCTTATGGCCTCGTTTTTAATCTTCAGGAAAAAAAAAACCCCAAGGAACAGAGGAATCAGCTGAGTTGTTTCCCAGAAAGATTGCCCAAAGACTAATGCACACAGGACATCACTAGTCACTAGAACAGTCCTTTGACAGAAACTTCTAGAGCTCTAGAAGTGATGTTTCTACCTGGTGTGCTCCTGTGAGCTTCCCCCTGAGCTTCTCCTGCGCCCCTGCGTGTGCATCCATGAGCACAAAAATGGGGCACATTGAAAAATCTCTTTCCTGAAATGTATTTTCTTGGGAAATAACTAGAGGTGTGCTACAGACAGAAGGCCTTAGGAACACCAATTTTTAATGCTGTCTTCGAAGAGAAAAAGAAAAGGAATGTATGTAATTCAGCTCTTGATATATACAGTACAGATACCATTGTGCATTGTTCAGGAGACAGAAACCTACTTCAGTCTGGGCAGTAGCATTACACTCTGTTCCTTCTGTCTCATGGAGAATGAAGCCTTATTCTGGAGCAGCTCAGGAGACTGTCCTCTGGGTTCAGGGAACAGATGTCACTTGACTCTAACTCCTTAAGCTCTGTTGCCAGTGAAAAACAAAATGGAATCAACAAAGGAGGTCCTTAGTTCTTTCTGATGTTATAAAGGGAAGTCCACAAGGCATAAGGGGAGTTCATGTTATATAGGAAGTTCAAGAGGCATTACTACATATAGCAGTTTATTGTAAGATACACCAGCTCTTGATTTCCTTGTGGAAAAAAAAAAAAAGGCAAACAAAAAACCCCAAAACAAACACATGCTATAAACACTATAAAAAACCTTTCAGTAAAATCATTAAATTGTTTCAAACAGAATAACTTGATCCTGCAGCAAATAGAATCAGTCAGAAAGTATAGAGAAAACAAAGCTGTGCCAGCCTGTTTAGAAAAATGTTCCAATGACAATATTGAAAAAAGTATTAAATTGAATGCTGATCTTCCCATATCAGTGGGGACAGCTACAGTGCAGTACCATTGATCCACTCGTAATCCAGAATGAGGAATAAATCCATGACATGGCTTTCTCTTCCCGGTCCATTAATTCCTCAGACTATCATCAACTGTTTATGGCAGCCTAATGTCAACATGCATCTTGTGCAAGGCAGCAAAGCAAATGGTTGAATGTCAATGAAGATTAAGGCAAGAACATGCACTACTCAGTGTTTACAAACATCTCATCAAGACATCTTTAAAAAAACATAGCCCAAGCCCACATTTTCAAAGAACACCCCATTGCAGATGTACACAGCGTTATAGCTCTTGATGTCAGTGATCCCTTCACAAGATAAAAACTTGGTTTTGAACTCCTCATTAAAGCAAAAAGTGTCATTCAGGGTTTCTGAAGAGGATGCAGCCGAACTGACCAAAGCCATTAAGCAGTAAATGCTGGCACATATTATCTTTCCTTTTCAGATGCTAAGATCTACACATTCAATGATTTTATTTTGCATTAGTCTTTAGCCTTCATATCTTCAAATCCCCCTGTGTAAAATGAGACTGGATTTTCAATGGGTTTTCAATCTTCTATTTGTCCTGACTATCTTAGATCCAGCGTTTAGAGACAAACCAGAAAAAAAACCAGCAAAAACCCCAACAACTTTTCTGCAGAACAGATCTTCATGTGTGTTGTCATAAGGACAAAGAGGCTTGCTCTAAATCTAGGCACTGATCTTGATAGGGTGATGTATGTGTCGGTGTGCAAGTGTGCAGAAGATGACATTGTTACTCAGAACTTACTGTAAAATTGAAGTCAAAAGGGCCAAGTTCTCCTGCCTGGTATGTCATACATTTGTTCTTAATTAATGTGCACATGGAAGCATCAATAAAGATAGAAATCAGGATAGTTATTATTATCATTAAAAAGAAAAATGTTATAAAGGAGGACAATAGTCCCTTCAGGAGAGGAAAGTATTGGATAAATCTAAAGCATACAAGTAGCAAGCTGTCCCCAAATGCTGTAGCAGTTCTTTTTAATATTTGTAACTCTGGTTCTCTAAACACTTTGTAGAAGTGGTGTGGGTTTCTTCAAATTTCCTGTGTATAGTTTACTTTAGAAAATGTGTTTTCTAAAAGAATCTGAGTTTGCTTTTCTTTTAATGACTTTCCTTTGGCCATCTTTGTCGGCCATATCTGTAATTCTCTATTTTACTACTGAATCTTTTGGGGCAGTTGGGCAGTCAAAACTGAAATTGTAGTAAAATATGGGAAAACACATATTTCCACTGTGGCATGTAATGCTGTTACCTTCTTGGTTCCTTTCTAATAACTCTTCATATTCTATTTTGTTTCTGAACACCATAGAGAGTTTTTAAGATTAGCATTTTTCACCATTTCTTTAAAAGAGCTAAAGCTTGTCCAGGAGAATTATAAAATAAGCAAATTTTAAAATAACTCAGAGGAATAAGTTCAAGCTAGGAGAATTTTTACCTCTTTGATTGGGTCATTATTCAGAATGCAAAAAGAGCAAAAAAATTTCAGTATAAGAAATAATTTTAATGCAAAAAAAAATAAAATTCCAAAATACCCAAACCAAACCCCACAAAACAAACAAACAAATCCATAAAAAGCAACCAAAGAAATAAAAAAATCCAAGCCAACCCCCCCAAAAAAAACCCCAAAGAAAACCCAAAAACAAGGTAGTAACAAGCATGAGTGTCACAATAGAATTTTCCCCAAAAGAGAAATTCCCATAAAGTAACAGTTCCCTGCGACTTCTTATGTTCTGTTGAATGAGGTCTCTTCTATTTCTGCCATCCAGGTTTCCTGGAATTAAGGGTTATCTTTGTCTCAGCAGGGGTGTCACTGGAAGTGAAGAGGTGTAGAAGACCAAAGTGGGAATGCTGATAAGCATTTTCCATTTCTTTCTCTTTCAGTGGAAATGCACCAGCGAGATCTGGGGGTCAAACCAAAATAACAAGAGGTTTCTGAATGGAGCACCAGGGGATATTTGCAGCCAACCCTTCCAACCTGTGCTATAATCCAATTTATCATGGGCAAGTAGTGTAGATAATGAGGTAAAATACAGTACAGACAGTACAATATAGACACTTTCAACAACTCCATAGTCATTATATAGCTCTTTTTTATTTTTTTAATTTTTATTTTTAATGTCTGTGTAGCACATAAAAATACCCTTCTCAAGGCCAAGACTTTCTGTGGTCTGGAGGCTTCTTTTGTATGGAGTGTGTGAACTGCAATCTATACCCATAAGGAAGTTGTGTTTTCCCCCACAGGAGTCCCTGTGCAGTTCTCCACAGAGTCAAGGAGAGCTGGACTGAGCCATGAACAAGGAGACTGACTCATGCTAAGGCACTGAGGGAAATGCATCATCTTCCTCCAGCTTATAAAACATTCCAGTGTCTGGGAGCAGGGAATGACAAGGGGCTGGCAGGGGACCAGCAAGGAATCTGCAAGCAGCACAGGAACATCCCATCCCTGCACTTTTATCCACCACCCTGTGTTGTTTTTTTTTCCTTTTTTTTTGTCGTCAACAGTCTGAGTTCCTACCTAGAAAAACCCAGGAAACTTACACTTCCATATGGTCCTTCCACATTTTGGTAGGTTTGATCCCTTCCTGAGCTGAGCATCTTGCTCTCTGCCCACGGAGTGCCCATCAAGTCACTCATCTGTTGTCTCAGGTGCCTCAGTCACTTGCTGCTCTGCAGGTGAGATGAATCCAGCTGTCCACAGCTGTGCTTTCAGGATGCTTGCAGGTCACAATGAACAATCAAAATCACAAAATAAATGGATTGTAGGAAAAGTACAAGGGTCTTTCAGAAATCTCCATGCAGTTTGGTCAGAAATTGCTTCTATTTCAAAGCATATTCCCAATCCATTAATTTTTATTAGATGTTCTTACCTGTTTGGCTTGTTCAGGTTAAAATAAAACAAAAAAAAAAAAAAGAAAGGATAAGAAAGAACTAATGTTAGCAACACTGTATATATTTCTTCTGGCTAAGTCTAATAAGAATCTTGTTTGCAGTTTTCCCCAAAGCCAAAGCAATCTGTTTGACAGTATTATCAGCAGTTGAGGAGAGTGGTACCTCTGTCAGATGCTTGGGGTTTTTTTTTAATATTTAAACAGGCTGAAGATTCCAAAGAAATGGAACTGAACTGCACCTGCACTCAGAGAGTATCCACAAATACTGGGATTGGCACTCTACCTGAGGGGAAGTATCTGTGCTTTAAAAAGGATTTGGACTTGGCCTGAGTGTTGCTTGCCAGGCACATGGGTATAAATGAAAAAAAAAGAGGTTTTCATGTGTTTGCAGGGCCAGCACAGGGTCTGCCACCTGTAAGCCCTTTTTTTGTTTTTTCCCTCAAGCTGGCTCTTTTGATGGAAGTTTGGAAACCTGCAGTGTTTCAGCGATATCTGTTTCCTCTCAAGAGGCTGCTAAAAAACGAACCAAAGCAGAAATGGTTAGAATTCCTTAGTTTTTTCTGGACTGAGACTGAAGTGAGCCTAATATTGTGTGTGTTGCTGGCACAGGCAGTCCCACTGATGATAAAACAGTGCAAGAGCAGAGGGGAGCAGAGGAGAGCAGAGGTACAGAAGAACGTGTCTATCCTGCCAAACAACAGACTACTGATTGAGACTGTGGAGTTACTCAGGTTGTAGCCTTGTTCCTCACCAACTTTGGTTTCTTTACTCAGTTTGTTCGACAGAAGAGCCAACACAAGGACTGTTTCTGGTGGGAGTCCAAAGACAGGAGGCAGAATGCAGAGGGAATTTGGGGGTTTCAAAATGTCTGCTGAATGTATGGGCAATCCCCAGTAAGATGATTGAATCACTAGTTGGTTGCTGTTGTTAATCTCCAGTAAGGTGATTATTTCCAAAGAGCTAAATTTCCACTGACTTCAAATGTTGCAGAGTGCTGGTTCTCTGGAAAAGCTTGACCTAACCTAAGGGATTAAAATGGTCATATTAGCCATTTGATACTGTCCTTATTGAAAACCTAATTTCCATAAGATTAAACTGTTTTTCCAGAAGAGACCTCCAGTGTGACAGGACATACATTCACATACATATGCACATGTGTATGCTCTACATTCAAAAGCTGCAATTGCCCACAAAACAGGAATGGCTCCAGTGACACAGTGCAGTCCAGGCAATAGACCTAGGAAGGAAATGGACTGTGTCCTCATATGGAGAAGAGCACCAGAGATGCAGGATAAGAAAAGCTGTGAGAGGAGAAACATGAAAAACTGATGTGGTAGAAAAGCATCTCAGAGAGAACATAAAGGTAGTAAGGAACAGGTGGTTAATATGAGTCTCAAAGCTGGCAGCCAAGGCAGAAGTTGCCCTGGCTTCTTCTGTGGTTTGCTTGTCTGTTTTTCTTTTTGTTTGCTTTTTTGGGTTTTGTGGGGTTTTGTTTGGTTATTTTTTTTGTTGTTGTTCTTTGGTTTGGTTTTTTGTTTGTTTGTTTGTTTTGTTTTTCATTTGTTTGCATTTTCTTGTTTGTTTTTTTTTCCCAGGAGGAAAAAAAAAAAAAAGAAGCTGTAATGTTGTAAGTTTTTGATTAAAGAACGTCCCAAGGCTCAGTCTGTATGTTCTGAGATGTATCCTAGAGAGGGAGGTTTCCTGCACTAGCTGCTAAGTGCCCTGTCTGGCCTCTTAGACACCCCAGGCATTGCATCCTGCTGTGTGTTGAGCACATTGTGGAGGCAGAAGGAAAAGGAACTCCTCTCAAACACGAGCTAGAAACTGGTCACAGACTCACAGAATGTCTGAGATGGCAGAGACCTCTGGAAATCCTCCAGTCTCACATCCCTGCTCAAACCAGGGTCGACTGGAGAAGGTTACTCAGAGCCATAGCCAGCCAGGTTTTGAGTATCTCAAAGAATGGAGACTCTGCAACTTCTATGGACAACCTGTGACAGGGGCTGATGACTCTCACAGTAAAATAGGGGTTTTTTTCTTATGTTTAAGTTGATTTTTCTGTGCATTTCGAGGAGGTGGGAGCCTCCCTGGACTGATTTGTTGTTGAACAGGTCCCTGGCCAGTGTAAAAGGCCACAGTAATAACACCTGCCTATCAAATGACAAATTCTATCTGAGAAGGTGTAGCAAAGGGAAAAGCCATATTCCCTGAAGGGTGTGTGCTCTCATGACAGGCTTATAAATATAAATATTTTATAATAAATGAGCTGTCCATACCCATTCAACTGAGTGATGTGTGGTACTTGTGAATTGAATAATTTTCACATGGTATTTAGTGATTTTCACCATGTGGAAGATTTAATTTTGCTGTGCTGTTCCTGAAGCCATGGCACAAACAAAGCAAATTAGTACAATAACTGTTCTGCTCTAAGAGGGACATGGGTTTCTAAATAGCATATAAATTGAAAGGTTTGCACTCAGAAGAATTTTCAGTGGTTTGTAAATAACTGAGGTAGAATAAAGACAATTCTCTGGGCTTGTGGGTACAATCTTTGTGAATTACTTATGGTATTTTTACTATACATTTATCAGCATTGCATTTCTCAGCGACCAGTTTCCTTTATATCTTCCAAAGTGGTACTGCTTTACACAGCAAGAGATGGAAGTCTAGAGGTCATTTCTGGTAGCAGATGTAAAGAAAGATTAAAAATCTTACTAGGAACTGATTTTTTTTTTCCTTATTCATAATTTTTCAACTGAGCTTCCAGCATTACTGCTTATGATTTGGATTTGGGGATGTTTTCCATTTTCTTCTCTGCCTTCTTAAGTCGAATTCCGTAACCTACAGTTCTGTGTTTTGTGTGGTCTGGAGTTGAGTCAATGCAAAAGCAATACTTTTACATTTTCTGAAATAGTTTCTTTTCAAATTAGACAGAAAAAACCACTAGCTTAAGATGACCCAGCTGAGCAGATATGTTTGTTAAACCAAGGAGACTGAATCAACTGTGCCCGAGCAGCTCCTTTCTCTTAACAGGTGGAACGTCACAATTTCTATCAGAATAAAAGAAGGCCATGTATGGTTTTCCATGGAGTGATAAATCTGTGACTCTCCATAGAACAGAAGTTGCTATAAATGTGGTCCAGACTTCTGTAGTCTTAGGAGTGGGACCTGAGATGTGACCAGGGACCAGGTTTCAGTGCTGGCCCTCCTTGACACCTCGCCACAAAACTCACAAAAGTTCACAAGAATCCTCATACACACTTTTTGAACAACTGCATTGTCAATAACACTGTCTGCTGCAACATTTCCAGCATTTTTCCATATCAGAGTAGTCCAGCTTTGGGGTTGCATCCTTTTCCCTTTTTAGACTTTATGTGGACCTCAGGGGGCATTGAATCAAATCCTTTCCTTCAAAATCTAGAAAGGGGTTAAGGGAAAGGATCCATGCCTGTAAAGCTTTTAATAGATAACCCCCAATTAATATCAATTGGAGCAGGAGGCCAACATATCACAGGTGGTATCAATAGACATCATTGAAGGAAGAAGAATATTTCTGGTTTGGTTTCTTTTTGTCTCACCAAGCAATTCAGGGTGCACATTAATTTTATTGAACTATTTTCCTAGTTCTTACAATTCAGAGTTTAGAATTGGCCTTGCCATGAAAAAAATGATGGAGTTGCATTGTTGAAAGGAAACAGGAATTGCTTTGCTGCCTCTGGTCTTCTGGGTTCACAGGGAAGGCAAACAGCATTCCCCTTATTGTCCTGGTCTATGGCTGCAAGGCAGCAAAGGCAAAACTCTTCTTTCTTAGGATTTACTTAAGGTACACTTAAAAATGTCTTTCACAAAGTCTCATACAGAACTGGTGCACACTGCTTAAAGGAAGACTGCATGTCCCTACTCAGTGGGTACACATAAGACCTTACTGCAATTGTTAATCCCTAATATCTTTGAACAATTCAGCTGCCTCAAGTAGAATATGCCAATTACATTTTACACGTCTACTTTGAGGTCTTTAGCTGGGTAATTCAGCTAAATAACACGGAGTTAAAATAAAATCTACTCAGTTCTCCTTGGTAATAGTAACAAGGGTGTGTGCCCAATTAAATGTCCAGCAACTTCAGCTAGAAACAGATTTTAGGAATGGTCTACCCCTTTTCTTTATTTAACCTACACTACCATCCTTAAAATAATTCCAGATCCCCTCTGGAAATGTGGCAGCTCCAGTCTTAAATGTAATTGTTTGATAAGACAGTTTATTTCCTTTATGGTGTCTGTGGCACATCAGCTGCTGAATTCAGCTCATAGACCCCTGTGAGACTGTACTCATCATCAATCACTGCTTAAAGGAGAGTGCAGCAGACTTGGGGCCTAAATGGCCAAACAGGGAACCAGGGCAACTCATGTGCAAGCCCTGACTGCCGTCACTCACAGCAGGCAGAAAGCCACAAGACTGATGGAATTGGGTAAAAGCAGCAGATCCACACAAGAGACTTGGCTGGGGAGAGTGGTGTCAGACAGAATGAAAGGAGAAAATCAAATTAAGTTGTCATAAAGCTGGACCCTTTGGTCATTTATAGAGTTACTGTATGCCCTGTGCAATATTTTGCTGCACAGCATTGAGGAATAATTTGCCCTTTGAATGTGTTGAGTAAATGTCTGTGCATTGTACTGCTATTAGGGTAATTGCCTGCTTGTGCAACAGTTTATTGAGCACCTACCTAGCAATGTTTCGTTAAAGGATGTGTTATTTCACTGAGTAGTTCCTTCCTTTACATGATATTTTTTGTAGGTCTGAATGGGACTTCCTCAAGACCAGGCAGTCTCTTGAGCCAGAGTTGTTAAAGTTTGCTCATTTTCCCCCCAGAGACTTCTTTATCCCAAAGCAAACTTCATGGCCTTGTTTTCAACACCACTGCTGTTGTATTTTTCTTTGAGACCAAAATATTTCATGTGGTTCTTCGCTCATTCACCTAAACAGTCTGGGCCTGCTTTATAAATGAACATTCCGTGGTAACAAAGAAATTTGGTGCATCAGGAAGCTATTCATTATTCTTTATGTTTTAGCACCTGAACTCCTGACTTTTTAGTCCAGTGCTTCCTGGTGTAGAGCCACATGTACAGCTGATGTGTTTCCTCACTGGAACCAAATAAAATTCAGAGCTTTTTCCATCACGCTTCAGGTCTGTGGCAGGTAGAATATCATGAGGCTTAGCAAGCATTGCTGCTGTTGGGGTAGGAGCATCTTTCATCACTTCCCATTGAATTAAGACAAGGACTATTTCAAAAGGCAAAGTATGTCATAGAAAATATGTTTTCGTCATTGCCCTTTGAAAAAGCACAGTCTTTCCTAAAATATGACAACTGCCACACATGCAGCCCCACGTTGCCAAGTACTTCTTACTGTTCTTTTCTTGGTCTTAGCTTATCAGACAGTAATCCTGATTCATCAGTATGTCAAGGCTTACTCTGCATACCTGAATGCAAAGGAGCTATACTGGGCTATTATGCAGAATTGTTAAAAGCAGCTCTATATTATACAAGGCAACAGTGATCTGAGCTGACAATTCTGTAGTTGGGATCAGATAAAGGTTTTGCTTGTTCTCTCAGCAAGAGACAGAGAGTAAAGGCACTTAATCCAGTGAAGTTCTGTATTTGGATGTTTAAGGAGTCTGTTATCCTCAGTGTTCTTCTTAAAGCCCAGCTTGGTTTGTTTATGTGTTATTTGCCTAAACAAATGCTCTCCTCAGTTCCACTTATGCATATTTCTCCTTGCAGCTCCGTCGCTTTTATGTTTCCTTTAGAATGTGGAGATTCAGTTCCAGGGTAGCTCTGTTCAAGTGGTGAGAAATCTATAAAGGTGCTGATGTAGTTCTGGCAAGATAAGGGGTGTAATAAACAGCCCCGTGCCAGAGTGATAATGTCTAATAATGTGAGTGCTGATGAAGGTAAACAGGCTGAGTGCTGACTGAAAGGTTATGTGCAGGAGTGCCCTATGTTAAACCTGTCATAAAGTTGTGACACACGCTGTTTCAAACCTGAATGAATATATGGAGCAGGAAGACCTTCTTTGGGGGTCATTGATTGTCCTCCAGCACGTGTCTCTTGTCCACATGGTCTGAGCAGGACCAAGCTCACATCCATGAGTCTTGTTGAGAGCTATAGGTCCACTCTTGCAGTGGTAACATTGCAGATGTTTTCCCAAGCCCCAGGCTTGGTGGCTCTGGGATATGATGGTGAAAGTGAGTAGGCCAAGAACTCAGTGATGGCTGGGCAGGGCTGTACCTCTTCCCTTGCTCAAGAGCAGTCACAGTATGTACTGCTTTGTCTGTGCCCTCTGCCTGTGGCAGTGGGTGTAACCATTAAAGGTGGTTAAACAAGATCCCTTTGTGGCAGAAAATAGCCAGAATACCTATAAAGAAATACAGAGATACACACATCTATAGCAGCAAGGTAACCCAAAGGAAACTGATGTGCTGTGAACCACATACATTGATTTATCTTGGGAATTGTGGAGTTAAAGGTAAAGGAAAGGGTCGGTTCCTTGGTGAACTGAGATGGTTAATTTTATCTGTAGTGGAATCAAGAAAACTAGTAGGGCTGGTGTGGACAGACAAGTCCAAAAGTTGCTGAAAGCCTAAAGGCAGAAAAAGGAGATGAAGCACAAGTTATGTATGTTTCCTGGGAGACAGTGCCAGACAATTACATCTTTCTTTCTCACCTGGAAAAACCTTTCAAATTCATGTTTTAAAAGTCCCTTTGAAAATTGAATGAATATTTCAACAGATGAGGTGATTCCCTTTTATATTTTCCTGGTAAATATTTTATTTGACTCACATGGATTCCTCCAGTGAGAGAGGTTCCTATGTTTTTGCACCTATCTTAGTGCTTGTATAAGCCTCTCCAGCTTTAGCTGTTTTGTCAGCCCTGTGAAGGGGTAAATTCCCCAGAGCTCCTCTTTGCCCTGCCATTGAAGAGCTGTGAAAGTCCACCAGACCACCAAGTCCTGTGCTTCCAAACATCAACTTAAGAATCATCTCTTCATGGCACCTCAGCCACTGCCCATAAAACATTGCTCCCAACATAGCCTGGTCCTTTATCCTCAGCTTATCAAGAAGGGAGGTCCCCCTGACAAAATTCCATCATGTCCTTTCAGGTGAAATACAACTTTTTTCTCCTTAGAAGTTTCAAAAAGCATATATAGATACTATTAAATCTAAGCTATTTAAACTTGATCTCCAGTGAACAGATCTAGACACAGACTGAAGAGGCTAATATCACTGGTGATGTCTTCTGGTCATGTTTTCCTGTGCCTGCCTGTCACTTCTCCTTCTGGGAGAGCTTTGGTGCACAACTAATTGCCACGTGGGGGTTGGTCTGATCTTGACCGGGCACATCCATGCAACTCTTCATTTTTGCATCCCTCCTTTCTTTGTGTTGACTGATTTTCCCCAATAACAGGCTAGTCCTCTGAAATGGTGGAGGTTTTGCCATGCTCATTGTTTAAGCGTTAGCTGATTTCTGCCCACAGGAATCTGCAGTTGCAATTCAGTCCCTTGAGTGCTTCCATTTACTGTAGGGAAGACTAGATGAAAGGAAGGGTGGTCTGCCTGAGCTGCTAAATGTGCCATCTGAGCTACCCACTGGCAAGAGGAGGATGGCTTAAGGCTTACCTTTTGGAGCACAATAATCACTAATTCAAGCAGAATTCCAAGGAGCTGCTGGAAACCAGAAACCTGAGAGAGGTGCCTAAGGACTTCAGGCAGTGTCAGCCTTCAGAATGGGATTCCAAACAGACAGCTAAGGAGCAAATGATGGAGCAAAAGCAAACAAAAACATCCTATTCCACTCCTCTAAACAAGTTCTGCCTTTAAGAGGGCCCTGCGCATTCTACGCACTCTGAAGGTCTCTGCCCCTTCTGCCTCATCAGGATATTTAGGCAGGACAATATCCAGTTTCTTTCTCTGAGGGAGCTGGATGTGGGAATGTTCAGGCCTGACCCAACCAGGGGATGTGTGCACCCCTGGGCAGGAGCAGGTGTGGGACATCCCAGCAGGGCTCAGGCTCTGAGGTGGTTCTGCAGGAGCCAAGCTGAGCCCTCAGGCAGCATTTGGGGCTGTATTTTACTTTGCTTAGAAGTTCTGCTTCCCTGTGTGTTTTCTCCATGTGTGAACGTTAAATTGGAGGGAAATAAAAGGGGAAAATGGGTTAATCTTTTGGCACATTCCTCTGTGTGATCCTGCCTTAGCACCACCAGAGTGCACAGAGTGCTGTTAGTAAGGCAACTGCAAAGAGGCCAGATAAATGCAATAATATACACATCAAACCTGATGCCCAATTTTCTTTTAATGATGTGAACTAAGTTTCTTTCCAGATCTGAGAAAAACCAAATAAAGGGAAAAAATGGTTTAAAATTTTTGTGATCTTATTTAATTTTTTTTGAGAATGCCATTATTTTCATAACAAATTTAGTTTTGAGCAGTTTTAATAGTTTTTTGAAGTCAAAATAGAGAAAAAAATTTAAATCCTCATGTTAATCTCCCTCCTCCACCCTGGTCCCTAGAAGAAAATAATCTTATATAAAAAATGTCAAGTTTATTGGATTGATTATGTCAGATTGTAGTGTTAAATGTCATCTAGTGGAAGTGGAAGAAAAACCCTTCTGCTATTTGCTACTTATCTGTATGAAAAGTTTCCCTATATTCATGTATTATTTAGATTGCATTAATTCAGAAAATGCAAACATAATTAAATAAAATTTCAAAATAGTTAGGTATTGAATACATGAAAAATGAACTCAACTGTACTGTAGAAGAAAGATTTTCCCCCTTTTTGCAGCAGGAATGATTCCCATTTCTGCTTGAATGGCTGAGCTCTGCACAATGCTTGCTACCATGCAGAGAGACAGCTAGTCCCTCCAAGTTCTGAAAGGAATGACACTAGCAGATTTCTTTCTTCCTTCTATTTTCAGAAAAGGAATTAAAGCAAACTTAATGCATCACTTTAGTCTCTGTTTTACGTATTTCAGTCTTTGCTTTGCTGACCTCATACCCTCTGACAGTCTCTGATTGATAAATGTGCAGTGTTTGAGATCTGTTTGTTACCAACTTTCCCAGCAGCACATTTCAAATCTTCCCTTGTTTTTTAGAAACCATATGCCATGTGATGTTATAAATGGAGCTTGTGAGAAAGAACTCATCCAATCCAGCAACATATTTTTTATGGTTGTGTTGGGCTAAGGGATCATTTTAATAGTACTTGTAAAGGTTCCTTCCTCCAGATTTCCACCTTCAAATATCCTGCTTGTACAGTTATGATGCCCATGAAGGTTTAGTGATAATGGTTCATGAGCAGAGCATGGCAAGAAATAGTTAAGCAACATTTTTATCCTTCATTTTGGATATGAAAGGATTGGAACTGTTATGTAAAAATTAAAGCTTTGGTGTCAAATATGTCAAAACCCAGGAAGGATAAATTTTTGGTGCTCCTGAAGCTAAATATGAAGTGCTGAATTATCCTATGCTCTTGACATCTCAGCTGTGTTGCCTACAGAACTCTACAGAAAAGAGCTAATGGAACCAGTGATACCTACAGAGTTACTGTTTAAAAAAACTTCTTTGAAAATGTGAATGAATGCAATTTCCTCTATCTATATGAAAATAGATGGAAATATATTCAGTGCATTTATGGCATATGAAAGGTTTTATTTAATGTTAGCTGGTCTTGACCTTTAGACTGAAATTTGCATTTGATTTTCAATGCCTCTGGGAATGCTTTACTTCCTGCACTAATTCCCTTTCTAAACCGTGAAGACTGTGGATTCTGTTGCAATATTGATCATTTTGCACTGATGCTGGTATCTCGTCATGACTTTATAAAGTTAACTATTGTTTTGAAGTGAAAGTAAGAATTTTTGATCCAGTGGGATTACACAGGAAATAGACTTGTTCAAAACAGAGACAATGCTTGTACTCTAATCTATTGTGAGAGTGTGACTGCTCTTTGTGAAGGTTTATCATTATATCATGACTGTGTTTGGGTTCACACCAAGACATAGCCTAAAAAATTAAGTCTTATACTAAGATATAGACTTAGATAATGACAAGAGGCTTGAAGTGTCATTTTGTAATTCCTTTTACAAAGTCAATCACTTAGACATAGTAGTGCTATATGTTCTATATCACACTGCATTTCTTTATGCCATGAATGTTTGAGCACAATTTCATATTTCATAAACATTCATTCATTCATTCATTCATTCATTCATTCATTCATTCATTCATTCATTCTTTTTAAAAAAATACATTTTATGTTTCTGTTCTGTCTCTCTCTCTTCCATAGAGTAGAATGAACTTATTGCCACCTTCATCTTAACAGTGCTACCTCACTCAACTGGTCTAGCATGCTCAAATTCAGAACAATCATTCCCCACTCTTATTTAGCATTAAACCCAGAAAATTCCACTTCAGATCTGAAGAAAGGCTTCTACTTCTTAAAGCTTGTCTGCTTTTTTCCCCCAATCATATCAGTACTGATACCTTTTTATAGAAGATATTGTCTCCATTATTAATTCTTGGCATTAGAAAGTGGTACTTGAGGATCAGGACCTCACAACAAGACAGGGCAGTGCATTTGCTCATATACATAATTGACATCCTATGTAACTTGATATTCTCAGGTTTTTTACTTTTCCTGCATTTTTAGGCCAATTTGTGTACTTGCACATGATAATGTCCTCAAGGCACCCAGACTGTGAACACAATACCCAGTAGTTTCAGTCCCCTTCCTCATCTTTCTGCTGTCTTTCATGCCTTCTTCATGGTTGTGCTGGTGCAAATCAAAAGCAAGTTCCAACCCTTAAAACCAAGGGCTGAATTATCTCCCAAAAGAAGGACTGATGCATCATTCTGCAGCAGTGGTTTCAAGAACTATATGACACACATTTTTTAAAACATTTTGGAGTATATTTTTCTATTCATCTGTGAGCAAGGTAAACCACTCAATTAAACAATGATCCTGTGTTCACTTTAGAATTAGTAAATTGATGACCAGGGTCATGAGCACAATGAGGTTAGTGGGCTGCTGCATTAGACAATACACTGCATCATCTACATTACACTTGCAGTTCAAGAAAGGAGAAGGGATGTCCCCAGAGGTTTATGTGGAGGTGTTGGTTCAGATCAGATCAGATCTCATTTCAGAATGCACCAGAAATTAAAAACAATGTTGTATAAAAATATTTGAAATGAGATGTTGTCCTGCTAAGCTCAACAGAGTAGGGTCCAGACAATCACAGTCTGATGAATGCAGGTCAAGCCACATGGCGAAATGACCTGCATTTAATAAATTTAATTTGTGATTACACAGTATTGGTATCCCTAATTGAATAACTTATTCAATACATATTTCTAGTACTCATTGGATGTGTTCTCTTAGGAACACAAGCAGTATAGAGCTTATATCTTAAATCCAGAAAAGCTATTTACAATATGTATTACTTGTCAGGGCAGCCATATTTGATGGATAATGTAACTATAGTATAACATAAAAATATAACTATTCCAAGCAACAAAAAGCAATCTGGCAGAAAAAACTTACACCCCCTTTGTTTAAAGGCATATATATATGACATAATATGCACCACACAAAAGTAAAAGAAGGGAGGAGGAGGTGTGTCATATGGTGGGACACCTGCTTCTTACATCAGACTCCACTGGAGGGCAGAGCACTTTCCCAGGGAGCAAGGGAAGTGGATTTACATCCACCCTTGGCCAGAGAGGTTTTGGCTGCACAGGTTCCTATCCAAAGAAGTGCCCAACCTACTTGGCTATAGGTACTGAGCTGGACCTGGGCAAACAGGGCCAGAGGAGGAGGGGTGGCAGCATCAGGCAGTGTCCCTCAAATGGATGGGAGGAGATCTTGGGGGTGGTGTCCATGGATTATTTTTGGAATATATCCTGTGGCTGTCTGATACAGAAACAGAGCAGGGAAGTGGAACAGATGCCAGTGTGTCTTTGTAGTAGATATTTCATTGCTCCAGCCTTGCTTACTGTTTTGCTCCAGCCTAACATACATGAACCTGGCATGGAGTGGTTCCTCACCTTCTATGTCCAAGGTATGTTTTACTTTCAATTGAGCCAATCTCCTTTAGAGACTTTTCTTTCTCCAGGCAGTTGCTCTTACAGAAAGTGCAGCCATAATGAACACCCTAAAAGTCTTATTCCTTGTGCCAGTCTGAAAGGAACTTCTACCTTCCTCATCTCAGGTTTTTGTTTTCTTCTGAAAAAAACCCCCACAAGTAAACCACAAATCCCTGCCAAATTCCCAAACACTGCTGCTTTTCCTCTGACACCTTCAGCACCCAGCTTAACTTTGGTTGCTCCAGTGCAGCATCTTTCTGCTCCCAGATGAGGGATTATCAGGCACTATCTCCCCTTCTCCCTTAAGTCTTGCATCCCTTCTCCTGGCTGGGAGTGCAATATTCTGGGTCCCACATTCTCTGGCAATTGATCTGTGAGTTCCTCCTTTTCTGTTGTAAACCTTTTCNTGGGTTTTGTTGTTTGGGAGTTGGGGAAGTTTGGTTTGGTTTGGTTTTAATTTTTAGTTCTTTATCCCTGTTTCTACTTAGCATTTTTTCTGTGTTGCTTTAGTGCTACAGGAAAAAAAAAAAACCAAACAACAAAAAACCCCAAAAAAACCCCAAAAAACCCAAACAAAACCAAACAAAAACCAAACAAAAAACCCCCACAACAAACCAAAACCCCTTCCTACTTACACTGCCTTCCTTTCACTGAGCTTCAGCATGTAGACCCCACTGACATGATTGCACACTTGTCTAACTCCAAACATCTTGTCTCTGACAGGCCTCTCCCTGCCAGCAGATCCTGCAGGCTTTGTAACATCAAACACAAATTAGCAGAGAGAAAGGGTTGTTCCTTCAATCTGTGCTGTTCCTTTTTCTGCTGTTCAGTAACACCTCCTGAAGAAGGACATCCTGCTGTTGTTGGTTACCAACCTGGAAAAGTACTCAGTTATATATCTTTTGCTCTTGAAAAGCAGCAGTGTTACTGTTGGATGAGGCTGTGTTATGGTTTGTGGAGGTTTGGCTGAAGGAGAACCAGGCCTGCTCTCAGAGCTGGGGGGCAAAACTTGCTTGATATGAGTGGAATAAAACAAGCAATCCCCCCTGTCCAGACTGGCACAAATATTTTAAAACTGCATGGATGTTCTTCTAATGCCAGCACAGTATAGGCTTTGCCACTGCTGATCTACGCATTGCAGCAGAGCATCACTGGCAGAGACCAAAACCACAGCCGTAATAAAAGGCCAGTTAAATTGTCTTCAACCTTCCTGCCTATTAGTTAATGTTTCTCTTCCTCTACTTCAGTCCTTCTTCATTTATTTTCATGTTGATGTAGCGTGTTGATAAATCAGTTTTTCACAGCCAAAATGAATCCAAAGATGAATGGGTTTTAGTCGCCAGCTGTGGGCTTTTCTACAGTTCCCTCAGTTTTTCATCCCAAAGAGGTTAGGACAGCCTGGTTCTTCTCCCCTGTTAAACTTCCAAAAGCACACAGCCCATGTTCACATCATATTTCTCCTCCACCTTTCCTCTGTGCCACCTCTTTCTTCCTCTGTCACACTTCAAGTGTCCTTCTTGCTCCCTACAGTCTTGGTAGTCTTTTTTTCCTGGAAGCACATTCTGGAACCTAAAGGTCTATGAGATGGATGTCACTGCACACCATAAATAGCACCCTAAGGTACTGGGCCTGTATTTAGTATTTCAGATAGACCAAAAGGTGATCAAGAAAGACTTACAGAAGGAGATGGTCATTGTCCACTACAAAAAATGCAAGAAATCTATTTTATGGATCCTGAGGTCCCCTGTCTGTGATAAGAAAGGGGAGAGCCCCACAGGGTGGTCTATGGAGCAGAACGATGAATGCCCTCCAGGAGACCTGGGCTTTCCATAGGAATATACTATGGAGAAGCAGGCTGTGTCTGTACTTGTTTTGCCAGGGAGGATGACTGTTAATCAACAAATCCATCCTCCTTTCACTGACACTGAAGTAAATTCCTGCTTCCTTACACGCTCTGTGATTTTCACAATTTTGGAAGGAGTATGTTGTAAAAATGTATTCACCAGTGCACAGGAAAACTCCCCATGAAAAAGACCCTTATGCACTGCCTGTGCCTGCACAGCGTGGGACACAGACATGGGGTCAGGCATCACTGTTTCAGATTTTCACGTGGCACTGGAGTCTGAATGCTGCTGTCACACTTTCAAGTGTCTGCATCAGTCAGGACTATAAAACCTAAAGAAAATTATGAGTCCCTATGAGAAAATTCCATTTCTGCTGCAACCTGATAGCACCTACAGTTCTGCAGTAGTGCTGCATTGTTAAGAGATGGATTTATAGAGGCACTCTGTTACATCAGAATGGTGGACTTGTTTTCTAAGCCCTGAAAAGCAAAACAAGTGCTGCCTTATGAACAAAATCACCCTCCTTCCCCTCACTACCTCTTCAAACTCATATTCCTACTTCTGGGGGAAATACTGGAGAGCCTCCGTCTTTCCACCCACAGTAAAGCAGGTGGCGACATCTGAGTCTTGCTTGGAGGCAGATGACAGCTAATGCCTGTCTGGAGGGGGCCCAGGGAGTGGAGGCTGCTGGTGGCATGGCCAGAACTGTGTTTGTGCTGGCAGCAGTCATGGTGTTATTTGCTGGTGCCTGGTGGCTCTGGCTGATTCCCAACACAAATGTGACAGCACTTCATCCTTCTGTGTGAGCCAAGTCTGTTTGGACAGGGCTTCCCTGCTTTCACCTAGATTTACCTGCTTTGAAGAACCCAGATGATTGCTATGATCAAAGCAGTGTATTTTGAAAAGCCTCCTAGGAAGCACAGGGCCTGTAGGAGCCTCAGTTATTGCCCTGAAGACATATCAGAAATTAGGTCATATCAAGGGGCAATTGCTTAGATTAACTGAAGTAGGTGCAGCCATTCCCTTCTTTCTTTCTGCTGTCTCTGGCTGGGATGTTTGATTCTGCCCCAAAATGTTGCTGAAGTCACTCTGTGCCACATATAAATTCTCCCTTCATCGTGACATGTCAACATACAGAAACAGTGGGGAATTCTGACCACGTACTTTGAATTTTGCATCTTGTATTGCTCTAATTTCACCAGTTGGCTTATACAGCTGAAGTGGCCAGTGGCTGCACCCAAATGTCTGAGTGTTCCAGTGCTGGTGCCATTCCTGCCTCTGGTTGCAGAATTTGGAAGATTTCGTCTTTCTGGTCCTGGTGGGGACTGAGACCTGCAGTACTTGGATTATGGTTTCAAGGGTTTCCTCTTACTCACCAGACCACAAGCCATCTGTCATGCCTTTTCAATTGCCAATTTAAAGGATGGATGTACCACCACGAAAACAGGCCCAGCTGATTTAACTTGTTGAATAAAACTGTCTAAACCCTACCAGACCTTGCTGAAAAATATGCTTTAAACAATTCCTTAAAAATGGTCTTTGGAATAGCTAGGATGTTTAAAAACAAATATAAGCTATCCCATGTGAAATAAGAGAATGCAAGGTCTCTCTCAATTCTCAGGTAAAACGACTTTGTTGGTCTTGGAGCTGTCACAAACTGTTTCAAAGGAAAGTTTTTGAATCTTAGTTGATGATGCCTTACTTATGTCCTGGCATCCATGGAGGAACTGTTCCCTTACATTCAAATGAGCTGTTTCCTGTAGTTAAAGCACATCCTGAAGGAAATGGCAACTGGGTCTTGAAGCCCACAACAGCAAGATCTGTATGTGAAAGTTAGTCATGCTGTTGCTGTGAAAATTGTTTACTTATTAAATTTTAAAATATGACCTTAGCATTACTGTTTCCATAATCTTGCAGATCTTTAGCCAAATTCCTGTAAATTGCTTTGGTTGTGTTGCTGACTGATGTGTAAGTGCACATCTATCATTGTCTGTGTGTCACTTCATGGTCAGAAGTAGGTGGGGATGTGTCTGAGGTTCTTTTTAGTCGGTCTGCCTGGTTTACAAACACTTTAATGGATACTGAGTGAAAAGTATTATGGGAATCAATTTCTCATGAGAGTATGTGTACTTCAAATGCTGCGCTCTTAAATAAATCACTTCCTCCTTTGTCATCTTTGACCACTAATTGCAGAGGGCAGTTCTGATTTAAATAACCCTCAGGGCAAGAATTATTTATGAAAGATTACACACACAGGACTTTGATACACATTTTAATGCTGAAGAGATAAGAACACCAAACCCCGTGGGAGGCTGCTGGATTTGTAATCGTAACTTGAAATAATGCATTGACTGTAACAGGTGCCACTGTGTATCACAAATATCAAACGCCTGATATTCCTTTTGTACTCGGCTGAAAGCCATGAAATCTTTGGGAATGCGGGGAGGCACATCCATGCAGCAACACGTTTGCCCTGAAGCTTCAGGTCTGGAAAGCTTTCCCACGCGTGTCTGATGTGCAGCCCTGGCAGGCAGAGCGAGCCCCGGTGTCTGCGTAAGCAGCAGTGTGTGTCTGTGTGTGTGTCTGTGTGTCTGTATGTGTGTGTGTCTGTGTGTCTGTGTGTGCATGTGCTGGGGGGAAACATCACCTCAGACCTCCTCTCAGCTTTGGCACGACTGAGATAAACTCTTGTGATCTCCTGCTTCTTCCTGTTAGGAGATTGGCAGAAGAAAGGTATTTATTCAATGCCAAATATAACCTCGTTTTTATGTCTTAAGGATCTGTTTGTTGTTACATTTAAGGAGGAGTTTTATCATCCGCCAGGGCCGGAATTTTAAATAGTCTAAATTAGCTTGGAGGGTCAAAGATCTGTGGAGATGCTGTGCCATAGATCCTCATCTCTCTTGTGTGTGGATACAACGAGGGAAAACTTACATTCATGGTATTAAAAGAGAAAGGGAGGGAGAATGGAAGAGAGAGGAGTAAGAAAGAGGAAGTTTTCTTCCTAAGGGCCAAAAATTAATTTCTCCAGTGTCCAAGATCTAGGGGAATAAGAAAATATTTGCAATAATACTGACTTCCTGTTGTTGAGGGAGCCCATCCTCAGTCAGCAACAAGCTGAGAAGAGCAGAGGCACAGCATCTGAAGCTGATAACTGAGAGGGCTGTTCTGGGAAACTTCCCTGCAGACTAGTCAGAGCGGAAACAAAGCTCCTTCTCCAGCCATGCCATCGGTTGTGAAGCTTGTCAGGATCTCTCTCAATACTGAGTAATCTGTCACTCAGAAACCAAAAACAACCAAGGTTTGTTCCAGGGTGCAGAGGTAGGCACCACATGTTTGCTTCACTGAAGTTCAGTATTCCCTTTGCTTTCCTGAAATCCAATTTTCAGGTCCATCTAAACAAATGTAGGTGTTTTAGAAGCGTTATACAAAACTCACTTTAATACTGCTTCCTCCTAAAACTAGGCATTTGTGATGAATTCTGCCTTGAAATTGTATGTAGAGATGAGAAGAGTTTTTATGATATTTTATTTGGAAGAACCAATCTGTAGCAACCAAACTCTACTATAAGGAGATATCAACTGAAATAGATTTCCCCATTAAAGCTTTAAAAATAAATGAGATTCAACACCCATGTATGTTTCAATGGATCATTGCTAAAATGTAAAACCTGCTGGTTTTTCATAGCAAAAAGGTTTCATCTTGAAAAGTAGGATGCTTCAAAAAGTGTCTAGAACTTGAAACTTTCAAAATTGAACTTTTTTTTTGTTTTTTGTTTCCCTATACTGTCATTTTGTTTGGCTTCAAAGTTCATTAGAAACTTTTAAGGGTTTAACTTTCTCCTCATTTGTGTCAGGAAAAATTTTGTTCACCTAGAAGCTCATTTAGAATGGGCTTGCTTCTTCCCCTGTTTATTAGCCAATGATTAGCTCGTTTGTTCAAGTGAAACTCAGGACTTGCTTCATCAGTTGGAAATTTATGCCTTGACAAAGCTCTTATGCATCTGTCTTCTCTTCCAGTGGATTAAAGAAAAGGGAGAAGCCTCCATTGTAACTATAGCCAAGGAGTGTCCCAAACATTAAAGAAAAGCAGCAAACTTCAGAGTTGTTGGGCTGGTTTCACTCCTAGCTCACCCCCTCAGCTCTGTCAACTGGCAGGTCCTATGAGTGGCAGGTGGCACTGGCAATCCATGTTTCCCTGTTTCCCTGTAATCCGGACCCGGCACAGCGATAACTACATTTCTGAGCAGTTAACCTTGCTTGGTCCCACATCTGTTCCCAGCTAATAATTTCATCAGTAATTACAAGGGGATGGTATTTAGCCTTGAGTTCATTTTAGATGGAGCAGCCTCCCTGCTCCTGTGATGATGTTTCCACATTTATGGGGCCAGTATTCATATACTTGTTACCATCTCCTGTTGCCATCGTAGCCTTGAAAGCCGAAGACTGCAAGTGCTGCAGGTGGTGGGCAGCAGGGTTTGATTAGTCCAAGTTCCATTTTCTCATTATTGAAAAAGGATGGGGCAAAAGGAATGCTCTGCAGCTGAGTGTCAGACATAGTCAGAAATGTTGCAGCGATGGGGATGATGACGTGGGTCACTCAGTAATTATTTTGAGCCAGGAATATAAAGTGAGACGGTATCAGAAAATTGTCAGAGAGCATTGCTTTAACTCATGGTTATGTAAGAGCTCAGTGAGAAGGCCAGACTGCAACACAAGTGGCTTTTTGTCCACTGTTACATTGAAAATGTGATTTTCACCAAAGCTAGGCTGAGCTGCAGGCTGTTAACATCATACATAGGAATGACATGAATTTGGTGCACAGATAGGTATGAGAAGATCATGCACACTTCACAGAAACAAGAAAACAGTCAAGTGATGGCCATGAAGTACAGCTTTGCAATGAAAATAATACCCAGAAATAATGACTTCATCAATAACAGTGGCAGCTTCATCCCTTTCCTTATTCTCATTTGCTGCAGATTCACTGGGTTTTCGCTTTTGCATTTGTAGTTTTTTTGTCACATCAGTTTAATCGTGGGTTTCATATTCCTCTGGATCCTTCTCTGCTATTGACATCACAGCCTCTCACTTCATTCCTGTGCCTATGAGAAGTGAAGAGGCTTTTTGACACCCTAAGGTGTCATGCTAAGCATCTAAAACAGGGTGAAGAAGAAGGACAGGGTCACATTTGGAGTAATGGCTTTTGTCTTCTCGTGTTAGTTGTGATGAAACCCTGCTTTCTTGGAAGTGGCTGAACACCTGCCTGCCTTAGGAAGTGGTGATTGAATTCCTTGTTTCACTTTGCTTGTGTGCCCAGCTTTTGCTGTGCCTGTTAAACTATCTTTATTTCAACACACACTTACTTTTGATGCTCTCCTCCACCCCAACATGGCTGTGGAGTTTATCTGACACCTGGGGCTAAACCGCATCAGTCCTTTTTGACACCCAACACTGGGCTCAAAAGATTCAAAATAGCAACAGGTTGGATTGGCATGTGCTAGGTCAAATTTACAGCAGTTATTACTGTGTAGATATGAATCTGCAGGCTCTGTGCTTGCCATGAGGCTTGTTTGCCCTACTGTAAATTAGAATCTTGTGTTCATTGGTGGCTTGCTGCTTTTGTTGCTTGCTGTACTGCTGTGTGCATTTCACCCTACTGCCCCTAGGAACATTTTGAGAACAGCAATGGTGATGCTCCTGGACTGGCAGATGGCCAGGAGCTGCTGTTCTGGACAGGCTGGAACTCCAGTGTGAACTCAAAGCAAAATGACTGTGACCTGTGGATGACTCCACATGGGAGCAGGACACCCCAAAGCACCTGTGGCCATGGGTAAGACCATGTCGAAGCAGGTATACCTCTGAAGGAGTCATAGCCCAAGGATACTGGTGAAGCTACATCTTCTGTGTGGCTTTGGAGAAGTCAATGCTGCAGCAGATGCAGCTCAGCATATCAGTGGCTGTGCATGAGGTCGTGCTGGAGCACCTCAAAGGACGTGGCCATGGATAAGTCCATGACTGCAATTAAAGGCAATTCTCTGCACATAAACAGACCAAGATACAATCCTTCTTACAACCTTGTAGGAAAGCATGCAAACAAAAGTTTGCAAAGCATCCTGTAGCTCTCTGAAGAGACTGACATTTAAGACAGAACTTAAAAGTGCTGCTGAAGTCAAGCCAGGTTAATGCAATCTTGGTTGCCAAGGCTGTGTGCCCTGGATGTGAGTTTTGACCTATACCAAGCAGATTCTGATGGAAAATGGGAGTGCAGGGAGCAGGGTGTCTGTTTGAGGGGCAGCTCCTGGAGATCTGCATGGATCAGGCCACACTCTTTCAGTGTGGGGATGGGGCTGGTGTAGTGGGTGTGAGCCCTGCTGTGCCTCAGGACCAGAAGACTGACCACATCTTGTTTTGCACACTAGAAGAGACTCTGATGGCGTCATCTTAACCATCATGGCCAGTGCTGTGATTCTCCCCGTGGCATTTTTCTTTTGATGAACAAGTAGATTGAACAAGTGAATTGTGCAAGTAAATGCAAAGATGTTTACGAAGATCTGGGCTTCATCACATCAGTGGAGAGAGTGGGAGAAGCTGTTTTTTCAGGGATGTTCTTCTTGGTTGGGCTGGGTCTCCTGCTGTTTCCTGGCAGCATGCTTGCCAAAGGCACCACACACTACTGGTTGGCTCCTCTTCCCTATGCTGCCCAGCTCCCAATAACAGATTCTCCTCATGCCCGTGCATTGTTACACTACCATTGTTATTGACTGGAGCATGGAATGGCATTGGATAAGTACAGTTATTTCCTGTAGAGATTATGTTCACTTGTAGCTGCCCTTCAGCTGAGTCAGGCATCACCTCATCCACTTGCCTGTAATCCCAGCACAGAGCTGCACCCAGCTTGTGCCTCTTTTACAGCATGATTTTTAAGCAGCTTGTTTTCATGGTAGCTCCTTTTACCATTAATTGGTTTTACAGGCACATACTTTGCTTGGTTCTGTACTGCAAGAAGGGGAATGAAAAAGCTTTTACTAGGCACTGCTACGCTTACTGTGGGGTGTATTTCATGGACTTGCAATCCGTTTCTCTTATTCTTCAACCTGGGTTCATTATTAAAGCCGTGGCTTATGTAGGACAAGAATCCTGCAGAGCCATCGCCAGCAAACCTAACATTCAAGTTCACGTTGTTGTGCATGTGCACAGAAGGATCACGCCACACTTCTGCAGACTGAAATGCTCTCAGTATTTCCAGTAGTTTGCATTTATGTCTCAGTGGTCTTAATGTGCCTCTAGCAGGATTCACTTGCTGCCCTTTTTCTCCTCAGATGCAGAACTTCCTCAAGTCTTTACACCAAAAGCTGAAGCCGTGTCAGCTGCGTGAGGACAGGGAAAACACCCCCTTCTGTGAGTGCTCTCCTCTTTCCTGTGGATGGGCCAGTAGGACATGGTGCTATCCATCCTGGCCACTGGCTGCTCTACATCTCCATCACAGCCACAGCGCTTCCCTTCCTTGCGCTGAGTGTGAGCTGCTCCCTTTCCAGCCAAACAGCTCACTTTTACCTGTCAGTGTTTTGGTGGTGACTCCTGTGAATCAGGGTGTGATTGCATGAATTGTTACTGGCAGGAAGGATGGGATTAATAGGCTAAGGAGGGCAAGGAGTAATCTCTTGCAGTTATGACTGAAAGGGAAAGTTAAATCAGACGTTGGACAGTAGGTGTCAAGGAACAAACCAGTACTCTTCATTCATAAACACAGGCAAAGAGGAGTCCTGCCCATCTTCACGTGTGGCTTTCCCAGAGAATGTGGAAGGAGGGTAGGAATCAGTGAACAATGAAGGCACTCCACAAACTACACACCCGCTGTATTATAAGCAAATACCTTCACTCCCCTGTTTTCTAGAAGCTGGTAAGAGCCCAGGAGAGTACTGTGAGAGCTCCCACTCAGTGGAATTTTCCACTCAGTTTATATACATATGCATGCTGGGTGCTGGCAGAGTGGATACAGGGACTACAGAATGAGTGGCTTCTTGGTGCTCTGAAGTACAGGAAAAAATATAAGTGGATAATGATAAGAAATGGCTTATAAACATGGCTCTTGAAAATGCTGTAAAATAGCAGTTATTCTAGGAGTGAATGGCAGGGTTTCACAAAATCTACTTGTCAGTAACCCCACACACCAAGTTGAAATGGTGACTTCTGTATTTCTATTAATTTCAAACCCTGCAGTCATTCAAATATAATATAAAATTGTTAAAGCCCCAATGGTGACACTGACAGCAAAGAGTGCCATTTGCATCTTTTCATTATTCCCTGGACTGAGCCTCTGCAGGTCTGTGACCTAGGGGAAGAGGAGGCACCTGTAAGTACCTGGACATATTGGAGTACCATGTGCACTGTGGCAGGAGCTGATCCCAGGTTCCCCACTAACCCAGCTGAACTGTCTCACTTGAAATGCAGAGCTCCTAGAGAAAAAAGTGACCACTGCAGCTTCTCCTTAATGTCTCGGTTGCATTTCATGAATCAGAACTGCCATCATGGAGGTGTTAAGAGCTGTGAAACCCAGGCAGTCAAGAATCTCCTCACAGATTACTGCAGACACAAACCAGATGGGGGAGAACAGTACTACTAACCCTGTCCTTGATTTTTACCTGAAAAAAAATTGCTCCCTGATTAACATGCCGGCTCTGATAATGACAATTTACATTTTTCTCAGGTATTGCATGGCAAATCTGGACTTAAACCCGGAACATAAATTTCAGTGGGCA
This sequence comes from Formicarius rufipectus, assembly GCA_013399695.1. Taxonomy (NCBI): domain Eukaryota; kingdom Metazoa; phylum Chordata; class Aves; order Passeriformes; family Formicariidae; genus Formicarius; species Formicarius rufipectus. Next base: position 525,098 of record VXAU01000979.1, on the reverse strand, counting down.
GATAGGCACATCTTGGAGTACTGCAGCAGCTATATTGATTCTCCAGGATTATGACTTACAGAAGGAGAAGGTAAGTTGAAATGAATGAAGAAACTATTTTTATGTACTTATGGTGCGTGTAAGTTTTTGTACTTTTTTTTTTCCCCAGGTCCATGCAAGGGTCTCCACATGTTTGTTGTATCATTAGGGACTCACATACAGACACTCACTGTTGTGAAATGATGCATCTGCTTTCTTGAATCCAAAATTTGGCACAGGAAGGCAGTTTAAAACTTGAGTTTCTTAAGAGAAGCCTCTAAAGTTACCCTGCACACAGGAAAGAAAGATGACAGAAGAGAGTTCAACCCTCTATCCCCTATTGATGTCAACTTCTCGTCTGAAGAAAGTTTCACCTTCCTGCCGAAGGTCAGATTAACTAGGAAAAGTGAAGCTTTAGTTTCTTAAAGGAAGCTTCCTAGCAGGCCACTTCAAATAGTGTATTTGTCTGCTCTGCTCTGTGACTCTGAACCCCAGCACCCCTCCCACTTTGCTGTAGATAAAAAAGCATGTTGTGCTTTTTCCTGTTATCCTTATCAGCATTACAATGCTTACTTCGAGTTAGTTTTTCCCAGGTTCCTTCACAAAAGCTGGGGAGACGACACATTGTAAACAACAAAATCTCTGCTGCCAAGAGCCAGTTTTTCATATTGTGTTTTGTACGTGCAAAGTTTAAAAAAAAATGTGAGGGAGATCTACAGATTATGAAATACAAAAAAAAAAAAGAAATAATATGAATAGGAAAAGAAAGACATTTTATTCTTTAATTTGTATTTTACTTCCCCTTTTATATTTGTCTTGGAAAAAATAAGAAAGGGGAAACCTCAGGGGCCATGAAGTCTTTTAATATGAAAAACGAGATGTTCCTACAATTCTCAGATGCCAAAGAACGGCTTTAAGTAATATCTATAACTACAAATATTTTTGTGAAATTCTTACATAGTCTAAAGAGAGATCTCATACAATATAGATATAAAGTCTGTTATTATCTATCTATCTAGGCAGACAGACAGATTGTGAAAACATTATGAATTGGCGATGCTTGCTATTTATGCTGTGCTTAGAAATGTAAAAAGACCTCCCAAAATTCAGCAGATGTTGTTCTGGTCTACCATAATTAGTCTGTTGCTAATGCATAACTCCCTACATTCAATCATTTTGAAGAGGCTCTTAAACCCTTTCTTGCAGCAATTCTTTAATTAATCTCTTTGTATAATAAATGTTAATAGTAATAAATGTTTCCCCCCCTACAAAGGGCCTGTAATTCTAATGCCACTTTCAAGGTCCACAGCTTGCACAGATAAGATGTGTGAGACAACTGCAATACATAATAGTACAGATATGCAAGTATTCCTGCAGGTATTTTAGAAGCACAGATGAACCAAAGGAAGATTAATGGGATTTGACAACATGACAAAAATGCCACTGCACAAAGACATCCATCTCTAGTGTTTTAGTTATGTATTACTGTGAGTGAAACAATCAGTGGAGTTAAATGCCCATTTGATGAGTGCAATTTGGCAACAATTTGCAAACGTGATAACATGCCTTGTTATTCAAAGGCATTTGGCACAGATACCTTGACATTTTTATTACAGGAGCTGTCAAGAAAAATCGGAAAGAGGAGAAGGGTCTTATAGGAATGTGCCTACTTATCTCTTGTAATCTAATAATCTATAGTAGTAAGGTCAAGTAATATTTTATGATACAGCCTTTAATCTATCAGTTACTACTCTTAATTGCAGCTGGATTGCTGAGGTATATAGAGATCTTTCTCGGGAAAAAATGAGCTCTGCTGTGCAGAGTGCACTATTGCCAAAGAGACAGCAGTTCCCTTCCTCCACCACCATCTCTCTAGGAATGAACTGGCTGTAAAAACAAAAGGTGCTGAGCCCATTGTACATAATGACAAAGATCTGGTTATGTCATAACACAAATCCATGACAAACTGAAGGAAGATTATGACAGAAGTTCTTTGTGGCTCTTTCTGATCTACACCTTGCCCTTCAACATTTCTAACTAGCTGTAGGTGTATTTTACAGGCAATCATTGACCCTGTATTGGATGGGCCAGGGCTTCTTTAAATACCAGCATGGTTTGAGTCTGTTCCTAAGGGAGAAGGGAACATCTTGCCTGGGAGTCATGGCGGTCTGCTCAGAGCAGAGCAATCCCCGTGCTGAGTGTGGTCCAGGTTGTCACAAGCATATTGCTCACTTGAAATGTTTTGGGTAGATAATAAAAGGATACACCAGTAATACCCTCAAAGTAAAAATTTCATAGCTCACCAGCCACTCTGAGAAGTTGCAGTTCTTCCTTGATTTCATACAACACATTTTGCTTTAATTAATTTTGCTGTGCTACCTGAAGGTCTTTTCCTATGGGTAGTGTAGCTTCAGAGGGCTTGCCTCTTAAAAAACTTTACTGATTCTGCAGCCCAGTCCAGCTGTTTATAAAAAAGCAAATAAATCAAAATCCAGTGTACTTCACTGAAGACTCCATTTTTGACTCCTTTCTCTATGTGTAGGGCTGTCCAGTCTAAAACAAAGATGCATAGAATGACCCTGCAAATAAGATCAGTGTAATTCAGAGAATGAAATTAATTTGTCAAGCGCTGCCTTTGTCTGTCACTTACCATCACTGTAGTTTCTTTTCATCTTCAACTTTTGCTCCTCTTCAGTATTTGCTATGAAGACTTTTATTTAGGAGAAGAAATAGAAAGAGGATTTTACGCATCCATTATTTAATGATGGACTTTTATCCTGGGGGAAAATGGGCAAGAAGGATTCTGATTGCAGAGTGAAGTGAATTAAAAATCAAAAAATTTCCTAAATATGTCTGAGAGTTTATGGCCTAATTTGCATAACTTTGGTTTTAATGACAGTGACTTCTTTCCTGATCCATTGTTGGGATTATTTTGGTTTTCAAATTTAATTGCTTGTGTATTAATTTTCACAATTCTGGAGCCAGCATACCCATGAGATCTAATTTAAGGACTGTATTTCCTCTTCAGAAAATAAGAGACAATTTCATAAAGAGAAGGAAAAATCAAGAACAATGGCATTTTTTAAATAACATACACTATTTCTTTTCAGAACAGCATTTCTTTTCTAGGGCTTCTTAGGAGGGATTGTTGTCTTTCCAGAAGACTTGCCTGCATGCAGTTTTCAGATTAACCACCAGAAAAGGCCAGAAGAGGCACCAGCACCACAGCATTGCTCCAACTTGCCCAGGTGGACTTGATGAACAAGGGATATCAATGTGATTAGACCAGGCAGAGGGAATTTTACCCTGCACCACTTCCTGGCCCCTGGTTCATGGTAAGAGTGAGATGGCATGTAGCTGCATGTAGCTCTGTTGGAGAAGCAACTAAATTATACCTGGTCAGAGGTGTCTTAATAGAGTCTATACACACTGCATGTACAGAACATTATATTCCAAGCAGAAATTATTTTAAGAATGAGAAGAGTTTTCTAACCTGCTCTCAACAGTGTTCTCTGTGTGCTCCACTTCCCAGTGCTGATGGAGAGTAGCTGTAGAGCTGGAATAATGGGCCACCCAGGCTGGTGTGGCTACACAGGAGCTGCACCATCAGCAAAGGTGCTGAATACCACGTGAAAGTGAGTTGGAAGGACACAGCAGCACATCCCACCTGAGGGAGCTGCTTTGGTTTCCCTCTGAAGCAACACGGTCAGTCACTACTGGGGGAGCATCAGAGCTAACCACAGGGCTGGTGGACTTGTTGCCAAGCCTTTGTCTCCCCACTGCAGGGTGGTAAGTGGGGTGAACAAAGTGGAAGCCGAAGGATAAGTATCTTCTTGCTTTCACCGATAATAGTTTTTACATCAGAGTTAGCACCACATCCAACATGTCTCAACAATGCCCTGTCTATCTTCCTCCTTATTTCTCACCATTTTCACTACTAAAGTTGTGCCAAACATTCCCGCTAAACAACTTCTGTGTCTCTCTCCATTTTCTTGCCTTCCTTCCCAATTCTGGAAGGGAAAAGAAACACAACGAAAAGACAGCAAAAACCTTCCAAAAGAGAGTATTTAAAAAACTCTTATTACTATAAAATGAAGCATGTAATAGGACAAAGAACTGTAGGAAATGCACATTGCTGCATATAAAGATGTCTCTAATGAAAAGATGGAGAAGCTTATGGATGCCCCAGTGCTGAAGCAAGACAGCAGGGGTTTTGTGTGATGAAGAGCCCCTCAAGCATTAGAAAACATTGTGTAGAGCTGATATAACAGATTCTGGAGCATTTTGTTTTCCTGTTAAGCTGGCAAGAGCAGAGTTCTCCCATGAAACAGAGCTCTAAACTTGACTGTGTTATTGACACAAGGGGAGGGATGATCTCCCACATCTCTTATCCTCAGGCTGATTCATCTTTAGTTCCTAAGATTTTATTGGTGTAAAACAACCTAGGTCCATCACAGTAATGCCCATTTGTACTGTAGCAGCCAATTTCCTTTAGCCCCAAACCAGTCCTTTTTTTTTGAGTACATTTGGTTCCTTCAACAGCACTAATAGTGGCCATGAAGTGCTGCACACCCTAAACACTAGGTGTTCCCACCACGGGAAAGCCTGCAAGCACAGAAAGATCAGTACAGGCCATAGGACATGAAGTTCTAAAAGATGTTGTACCTGAGTCACAGGAGCTAAAATAATTGTGATTCACAGTCCTAATGTTGACTAGTGAGGCCTCTTCTGCTCTGCTGAGAAGAAGCCTCAGAGAAAGCACTTCTGTGTACTGTTTCAAAATAAATTAATGAACAAATGTATGTTTCTGAAAAGTGAAAACACTGCATCTCTGGCAAGAGAACAAAAGAAGATAACCTTTCAGTCATTTGACCTCTGTTGGACTTAGAGAAGCTTCTGTTCTACCCCATAAAGGCACATCTGTAAGGTTCTGGATTATGGTTACTCCTTTATCCAGATGGGAAATTATTTTCTCAAAAGACTCCAGAAACTCACTACAGAGTCAGAGTCTCACAAGGTCCTTTCTGGCAAGCAACAATGCCACTAACAAAGGCTTTTCTGACCTTCCTGGGCACATTAGACTTTGGATGCTGCTGCTTCCATTCCTACCTCTCCGTGTCCTCCTGGTTGGCCGAAAAGCCACGAGGGTTTTGGCTCTGCTATGTCATGGCTCTCCTTGCAGTATCTTAAGTCCCATCAAGATGTAGGAGACTGCAGACCATATGTGTGCATGGGTATAGGTTGAGAGATGATTTATTTTAAGGCAAATGCAGTATTTTCTAACAGTAACTAAAAGGAGAGTGACACAAGATATTCTGGAAAGGCTGGCTTTTGCAGAGCTGGGAACACTGACTCATTCCTGCCATCCCCTCAGTTTCCAGTGTGTGATACAGAGGTGAGGTAGGAGAAGGCTGGAGGTGATGTCTTGCTTTTGCTGTGCTAGAAATAAGAGCTGGTTTTCAAGTTGACTCCCTTCCTGAAAGTTTCCAGCATGAAATCAGAGAATGCAAATAGCAAATGACAGATAGGTGGCTTCTGGTGAGTAGAACAGACAGGAAAAGTTTTCAGTCCTCTTACTTTCAGTCAATTGCCTAAAACACATTGAGATCATACATTCCCCAAGGGAGAGAAAGAAAAACAAGATTAATTGACTTTCATATGATCTTCTCATACTAAATCCAGCAAAGGGAGAATTACAAACATCACCATGAGGTAAGTTTAGGTAAGACACACATACAAAGATACACCTTCTCTGAAGAGCTCTCTTGAACTTTCCTGTAAGTGCCACACTTCAGCTCTGCTGCTAAGTGAGTGCATTTGCTGGTGGAAGTGCTCACAACCTTTAGCTCATGTCTCACAGAGCAAGTGCAGTCCCATCACCGGTCCCATCACTTATGTCGGAGTTATGCAGCTGAAACTAGTGCAGTTTCGTTGGGATGTGTTTACAGCAGTGAAAATGTGGGAAATTGTATTCTTTAGGGAACAAAAGAAGGAGAATTGATTTAAATGAGCTATTTGGAATTGTTGATGCTTTAGCTTTGCTTACTCTTACCTCTGCATATCAAAAAGTAATTTTACTCTCTCTATGACTACTGGAAGACAACTGGATGGTGCTGTTTGGAAATACTTCAGGTAATATTGGGTGAAGAAAAAGAGTATTCTAATACAAATGGGGAAAGGGCCAGATCTGTAATCTTAATTAATTCCTCATTAATACCTTTACTGATGCCTTGCAAATTAAAACTGGTCACCTTGAAAATTTGCATGGAAACAGTTCAGTTTAAAGTGCAATCCAATCATTCACAAAAGTTATTATGCAGTTCAAAGTTTTCATCAAGTGTATTCTGTAAAAAAATTTTGGCCTCTCATTGGGAAAAAAATACAGCTGAGACATATTTTTGTGCATTTTTCTGAAAACTAAGACATTGCATTTGGAAACATCGTCCCTGATAGCTGTATATATAAGGCCAGAAATTCTGATTTTGTGTTCTGAGTTGGGTTACATCATCAGACTGACTCTTTCATTTAGACTACCCAAAGAGATGAGCTGTGAGTACAGAGAAGCTTATCAAACCTGCTCAAGAAAAAAAGCAAGTGCAACGTTTCCAAGATGTCTTTCTTTTCATTAGGTATTAAATAAATCCTAAGCACATAAACACTTAGTAAATGAAGAATAAGAGCAACAAAAGAGATGATACACAAAGACAAGTGATTGTATCTTCCACTACTTCACATTATAAACTCAACAAAAGGCCACCTCAGCCTTTACTACAGAGTCACCAGCCCAGCTAGACTTCTCCTAAGTTTCAAAAGGCAAGTTCTGAAAGGATTTGGGTGCATCTCTAGATGGAACCTCAGTGTAAACAAGTGCTTGTTTCTCTGATGCTTGGAGGGGCTGTTAGAGCAATGGTAGGTCTATCTAGGCACTAAAATGTTGCTCGGTCTATAAAAATATATGTTAATACATTTGGGGAAGGAGGGTGAAATGCCATCTAAATCCCAGTGGGAGGGAAAAACACTAACACAAAGTGATATTAGAAATAAATCAGGTGTAAACTATGTGATTGCAGACTTCAGCAGAAGAAAGTGACACACATTAGGGATTCACTTTTTCTGCTGCTCTTAGGCTCTAGTAAGACAGCTCCCAGGGTTTTAGGACATTTCACTAGTTCCACCTGTTAAACACTAGCTTAGAGTGGCTGACACAGATTTCAAGGAACTGCTGCTGCTGCTGAGTAAAACGTCAGAAGAAATGAGGGCTGACCTCTTATATGAGAAATTGGAAAGAGCTAACAAGCATACACACCCCATCCCCGCTCCCCACCTCCAGAATCAGTAGCAGACCTATGCAGAAAGCTATTATAGTCTCAGGATTTGCCCTTCATTAGCAACTGCCTCCAAGCCGCCAAAAGTCTTCAGCTTTAGAGTTGTAGCAAATCAGCTCAGCCCTACAACTGCAGGCATCCTGGGCAGCTGGTGCAAGGGTCGCTGTGGCTTTAGCAGCCAGGCTGCTTCACTGGGCTGTAGAACAGACCTTTGTTATCCCNTTTTTTTTTTTAATTTTATTTAAAATGGTAATGCAACAGCTTTACCTTTGTACATTCTTGAGCTCAGCTCAACCATGATCTGACTATGACTCATTTGCCCGAAGAGTGTTTATAGAGAGGTTTCAATATGCAAATGAATCTAATAAATTCTAATGAACATTATTCAATGGCATGACACAAAAAGAGGTTGAACGAGACAGAGACCCCATGGTCAGTGAGGAAATACTGTGAAAAATATAACCTGCATTATGTATTTCATATTGATGTTGATAATGTGCTCTACAACACAGTCCTGAGTGGGAAAAGAAATAACCTTCATACAGTGTCAAACTGTCTACGGCCACAGTAGAATAAAAACAAGAAACAGATACAAGGGTGGAAAAAGAAAACATTCAGGCAGCTTTCCTGTCAACACTATACAGTCTTTCTAAAAAGTCTGACCAAGTGGCCTGAGCAAAATTAATAATCATTTTTGATCAGAGGACCTCACTGTATTATCTCTTTATTTATGTATCTGTGCACACTCACAGCCAGCAATCAGGTAATAGTCAATGTCTTTATTCCTACTGTGGCATATTTTTTCCAGGTCATGAAAGGCAGGTTAATATTTGATCTTTTATCTGTAAATCTCCCCATACTAAACATAAAAGTTATTATGGAAAACACATCCTGGCACAGCCATAAACTTACTGTGATAGTTTGTAGGAGTAAATGTTCACTGGGTGTTTGGAGAATTTCACTGCAATCATGTGACTATATTGATGCCCATCCTCGTTACAGTAATTGCCACAGGTGATGTTACAGACTGCTATTTGAAATCTGTGACTTACGAATTTAATATGAGTCCACCACCATAGAAGCTGGATGGCATTGATTTCTTCCATCTCCCTCTGCTTATCTCAAGCTCTTTCATTTTACTTGTCTTATTGATTTTCATGTTCACTTCATACATTATCTGACTGGAATCAATGTGGCCACCTAAATACACGTTCTGTTATAACCCTTTGGAAAGAGCCACTTACAACTCTCTACATCAAAATGCACTGAGTAGCTGCTGTGCACATCTAAACAAGGAGAAACATATTTGTCTCAACCTGACTCATGGATGGAAGGCCTGTACAGACTTTCTATTGAGTGCATGTACTTCTAAATGCCTGCCACAAGAATATGGGCTTTAAGGTTGAACACTGGACCAAGCCAGAGGGACCTCAGGGTGGGTCCTTCATCTTATGTAGTTTCATTTTTAGTGGCTCATTTCACACCCTTCTGCCTGTAAGTTGTGTGCCTTCCTCTCAACCCCTTCTCTTCCTGCCCAGGAAGGCCTTTAGGGCAGGAACCAGCTCTTACCCTCTGCTTACACTGCCCGTAATGTGCAGTTGTTATCTGAAGGGTCTCATTAGCAGAAAAGAGACACCCATAGTGCAGGTAACAGTAATACTGAGTATGCAGAACACTTCCAGGACAGCTATGATAACAAATTTTCATTACTTTTGCTTCCTGCTGTTCTTACATCTTTTGGTTACATTAAGATTTAATGCTTCCCTCATTCCCATAGATGCACTCATTTATGCTAGCTGGCCTGGTGCAGTGTGTAAGGGTATGGATACAGTTTTCTGCTGGACAGGATGAGTCTAGCTGAGAAAAGAAGATTTGTACTTGAAACTAATAACACAAAAACTAATTTCTACGTAAATACATTTTAACTGGATACCTGAGGCAAATGCAATACCATCACAAACACCCTAAATGGACCAGAACCTCAGTGATACAAAACAGCAGGTTGAATTCAGGGATTTCTCCTAAGAGGTTTAACATGAGTCAAGAATCCACTTGGCTGAACAAAACTAGAAGACACATGATCACTTTAGAGCTCTCCAACATGAGAGGCAACAGTATACACCTGTGTATATAATGCTGAGTGATCCCTGACAATAGTTGTGTGCACAAACCTCTTCTTGTCCCTCACTGAAACAGGGTTCAAGCAGAGACTTGTCACAGAGGTCTCCGGGGTCCCATGGAGCAGGTCAGTGGAGCCTCCAGGTCCCTGGTTTGTGTCACCCACCTGTGTTTTGCATGGAACGTCACACCAACTGTGTCACATCTGGTTCACATCTGGTTCACATCTGGTTCTTCTGGCCACCCACTATAGGACTTCTCGATGGGAATGAAAATGGGTTTCCATGACTGCATTGTCTGAGCAGCCTCCTGTGAAAAGCCAGGTTCAGAGTGTTTGGAAAGACTTCAAGGCTTGATTTGCAAAGATTGAGAGCTCTCTCATTTCTGTCTACTTCACTAAGGGGCAGACAGCTAAAGCCTTTTCTTAGCCCTGAACAGATCATGAATGCATTGGTAACAACTTTGCAGGGCTTGCATTTCTAGAAAACAGCAACATCTTGGTGCTCCACTGCCTTTTCTGCTTCTGCTGTTTACCAGCCAATGCTGTCCTAAACTTGGGCAGACAGGTTAAATTAATGCTGAAGTATTCCAGAAAACAAACTGCCAGTGCTGAATGAACACACCAAACCCAATATGCAACTCCTCAGGAAACCAAGAGCAATGTAACCCTTCTGCCAGGGGATGTTTTTGGCAGTGGGAAGGGTTCAGTTGTATGAGGTGCATCTAAATGTTCCAACCACTACAACAGTCCTTAAATTAGTCTACCTTAAGATGCTCATCAGGCACTTGGGAGACTAGATGAAGTTGGCTGGGTTGAGCAAAACCTCCCCAGTCACAACAACCACCTGGAAGCCCTTGTCCAGTTGGACCTCTCAATTGGGCTCTGCCAGGCTCTTGAGCAAGGAATTGGCATTCATTCAAGAGTTCATTCCTTCAAACAGAAAGACTAAACCACTTATTTCATAGCAAAACCAGGTGAACAAAAGAATCAAAAACTCCTTACTCGATTGTCTTTACAAGTTGGTTTGACTTTTTAAAAAAGACCAAATAAACCAAATCCCAAGAGACACCACAAGGCTTGCCAGCATTGCAATTAAACTGAGTTGACAACATTTGGTTTCATTAGCTCTGCTTGGCTAAGTGAACAAATGGCTTATATGATATTAAAATATGGTTTTGCCTGCTCAGAAGCCTTCCCCATTTACAGGGAACAGCACACAATGCATTTCCTCTCCTCATTTCAGTGTTTCTTTTTTCAAAATCAGTTAAGCTTCAGTGTGTCGTACAGTAATGTCTCTGGACCAGCTACCATCATGATTCACAACTATGACATCAATTCAATAAGAATCTCTTTTATTCAATGCTACATTTCAAAGCCCCCACAGCTCCAGAGATGCCTTCATCTGGATCCCTGCCATGTAAAGTCTGAGGACATTCACAACTTACACCTTGTACCTGCAGCAAACTGCCACCAGTAGTCTGTGACCACTTTAAAATAATCTCACAGTTCTTCCAGAGAGTTTCACGAGAGGCCTAATTAAAATGAACTTGTCTGAGCAATTATTCTTTGAAGGTCTCTTAGGTAATTGTTTCGGTGTACTTACAATTTCCAGTTGTACAGGGTGCTTCTTGGTGACTTGCAAGCAGTGGCAGGTCTTAATCCTCTTTCTACCTGTGTCCCTGAAAAGTGCAGTTTTCAGTGCTAGCTAATGTCTGCCCAGATTGCACAACCTCCTGCTGGTGCAGTGTATTAGACTTTTACCTTTAGAGCATGGATTGCTGAGAACTTACCCCCAGTAGGACTCGTAATTTGTTACCAGTCCCCTGACCCATTGATCGGACTTCCCAGCTAAGTCCTTCCCAGCTCAGCTCTTTGCCCATGGGTCCCACAAGTGCCAGTGTCCCCTGGGACTGCTGGCCAGTGCTGGCAAATGGACCAACTGCACTTTCTCAGGCACACTGGGGTCCAGCACTCAGTTTTAATACTTTCTGGATCCAGCAGTTAACATTTGCCAGGGGCACTGAGAAGCATCCAGGATGAGCTGGGAGGGGCTCAGCTCTAGCCTACCGTGTGGGTGGATGTTTTGGAGAGTCCAGCAGGTAACAGTGCTAACCCTGTTGCCCTGGAGGAGGCATCAAGCCTGAAGATCTTGTGGGAGACACTGCCATGGCCATGTGGTATCCACCCCTTGCTGGCAGTGGGTTCTGGGTTACACAATCCTTGGGGGAACACCAAGGAGTGACTCTGGCCTTTTCTCTCCAGTCAGATTTCGAGGGGCAAGACAAAGTTTCATCTGGTATAGCCATCAAGGACAGCAGACCACAAACCCATGGTCTTTGGCAAAAGGGAGAAATGGATTCAGGTACTCCACATCCTAACAGCTGGCAGGGAAGGATTCTGCCTGTATTTCACATATTCTGAATTCCAGCTGCCTGGACGGGACTGCACAGGCACAGGCAGTGTCCTTTAACTAGAGATTCCAACTCTTATTTCAGCATTGGTTTCTACCATAACAGATTTGCACAGCACTTAATTGCATTCTAATTGACCAGAACTGCTGATTGTGTTATAACTACATTGCAGTCAATTTTTACTTAGCTATAAGTGATAGAACACAAAGCTACAGAAATGAAACCATATCAAAAGGAAACAGCATTAAACACTGGCATGAATATTAGACTGAAGAAATGTGGCAACAGACCACCACCACAGCCATCGCTATTTACAAAAATTAATATTTAGGGCCCAAGTGAATATAAAATAGTTTTTTAATGTGTGTTTTTGCCACATTCATCACTCTAAAACAGAATTTGGATTTCTGTTAAATGGACAAAAGCTGAGATCACTGGATGACACTTGTGAGCTCAGATTTTTCAGGTATGTTGACTGGTAGGGTTTACTGGTGGGGCTTCAGCCCCTGCTTCCAATGTCCATTTTTGTACAGTCATATTTCTTCCTTCTTGCCAGACCAACTATTTTATTTAGTGCGTTGTAGAAAAGTTGGGTTATTGTGCAGATAAAAGACCAGTGGTGTTCATTGTGAAGGCCTAGAACTGGGTCATTCAGTTCCCCTTCCAGCTTTAATCTCTTTTGTATTAATGAACCTGCAATGGAGGTGAATTTTTGCAGTCCTTGGGCATTGAAATGAAAGCTGCCAGCACTTCAGCCAATGCAAAAGGATGTGAAAAAGCTTTATATAATGCTGGAGAGAAAACACTTGGAGGTCCCAGTTGTCATGCCAGGTTCTTTGTAGAGTGTTTGCTTTTCTAAAGCAATTGCTCATGCACATTTCTAAAAGCTGCTTTTTGGGAGGGGAGCTGAAAATTATATCAACCTCTCTCTATACATAATGGAGACCACAGACTGCACCAGCAGCATTACCACTGGGGAATACTCCCTCTGTGTCTATCCCTTGTACCATCTCCCCCATTAGCCAGCAAATCCAATCATATGTGGGATGTAAATTTTACAGCCACCAATGCCTGATATTACCCTCCTCGTAGCACTGCAGTGGTGACAAGGCACTGTGACTTTTACCTGGCAATAACTCCATAATGGTGACTTCCTTGGCTTCAGATGCTGCTGAGTTTGTCCTCTGGTAAAATGTACACTTCTGGTTTCCTCCAAGATTTTGTTTTTAAGGACAAACACCTGTTCTCCTTTTGATTGAACATGCCATTTTCAACATTGAAGCTAAAATCCATGGCTAGACCTTCTCAGGAGAGCTAAAAAGAGAGTGATGCTTTAATGCTGAAGCAGAGAACCACCAAGAAGAAACCTGGTTTGGTCATTAGACAAAAATAGATAATATTCCTCTGAAAGCCTGGCTTGGTTATGGTAGGAGTGACTTCAACCTGGCAGCTGAAGACTGAAAGCTGCAGGCCCATGCCATGACACATTTCCTCTTCTCACTAACCAGCTCACGACATTAATGTACAGAGAGCTATTACTCCTCCTACAAAGAGATCATTTCTCAGTTCATTAAACATTATTGCTAAACTACCAGTAGCTCTTCCTCAATTACTCACCTCTGAGAAAAGTGGCTTACAGCTAAGCAAGAGCAGAAATATTAATTAAGAGCAGCTATTAAACTGTTCCTTCCATTGAAATCTCATGCTGGCCAAGATGATTTCAGTCATTTGGTCTCTTTGGTGGGGATGGGAGACTGAGTTTGTCTACAGTGATATACTTTGTTAATCCTGATGAGACGTGTATTTATTGGTTCAGCAAACATTCATTTTATGTTTCCAGAATTTGTATGATGGGCAGAGCTGACCAGTCTCTTCCCTCTCACCTCTTCCATCATCCTGCTCGCTGCCATCCCTCCAGCAATATGAAAACATCATCCCTGTACCTTTTCACCCAGCTCCATGTTTCCTTAGGTGAGGTCTCCTGCTGACATATGGGGCCATCCCTTTGCCTTAAGCCATAAATCTGAATTTCATCACTGGCACAGTGGAAAGTCCAACCACAGCACTAGTGGAAAGTAATTTCTGCACTCTGCTTTTGCTGCTGGAAAGGGGCTTGAGGGACAGGATTAAGGTTTGAAGAAGGCAGCAAAGAAGGAGAGGAGCTGAAAATGGTGACCACATGAATGCTATTTCAGCAGATTCTTTCCAAGCCTGTCTCTAAAGGAAAGAGGAAAAATTCCCAATATCATTGCTATTTCTGGTTAGAAGAGAAGACATTTGGAACATGCTGGGGAGGGATGCCTGATGCTGGTAAAGAAGGGAGAGCAATCTTGGAAATTTGATAAAACGAAGAGGTGCCTTTGAAATCACTTTAGGCCCTACCAGTCTGGGTTATTAAATGCATCCAGTTCTACTGGTAAAAGGTATTTGCTCAAAAATCTCAGCAATTCATGACTTCCAGATCTAACCCGTGGATACAGCCCCCAGCAGAACTCCCTTCTGTGCCTCCAGAACAGATATCAGTGTCATGAAACCTCAGTTTTTCATCAAAACAACTGCCAGAACTAATTCCTTTCCTTACAAAAGAGCTGATCAAGGAATCAATTTCCAGCTAGATCTCAATCATCAACACTTAATTAAAAGCAATGCCACAGTCCTCAGAACAACCCTTCCAGGATGCAATATAAATCAGTCCAGTTCTTCAGTTGGGAGGAAACCCCAGCCACCAAAATTGTTGCATAACTGCCATTTTGGGGACAGACACTTTTTCAGAACTGCTTCTCACCAGGTCTGTTGGTCTCCAGGTCAGCCATGGACTGGGTTCCATCATGCAGCAGTGAGCTCCTGACCTCAGAAGAGCTGCAGAGCCCAAATTACAGCTGGTCTCTTTGGCAGGGATCTCTGTTAACTAAGGTGAAACCAGACAGATTTTACCCAGCTTGTCAGCAGGTGAGAGATCCACACTTGCAGTGCATGACCAAGCTCACCTGTTACAGAAAGCATTAAAGTACCTTTCTGGCTTCAGCAATGAGAGAGAGATCTTACACAAAATGCTTATATTGATAAATTAGCTTAAAATAAGCCCACCCAACATTTTAAACAGCACTTCTGTCATTAAACTGACCCAAGGTAACCTGTATAAATGTAATTCCAAATGGTTTTATGATATCTAGACTGATGGGCTTGGTCCCTAAGTCTTATGAGGAGTCACTTCTTGCAGCCGTTGCCATTCTCAAGTTATATTTACAGCTTTAATCTAGACCAGGAATGAAACTGGTAAGGATTATACTCTAATCTATCTGATCTGCAAACTATTTGGCTTGGTATTCTGTATCTTGTAATCAATAAGTTCCAGAATTAAATGACATGTCTGCATGTCCTTTCTTTCTAGGGAACCTTTATGCTTCCCAAACAAATAAGCCAGTTCCACTCATTTGATTTCCTAGAAGGGAAGGCAAGGAGAGGATTAGGAGAGCTTTGGGTCAAATAGAGAAATATACTTAGGCCTACAGTCCCACAGCAGTCAGTAGGCACTCAGGCACCTAAGAGGCTCACTGGAGCTTGTCCTTAGGTAATACTGGCAGTTCACTGCAGAGCCACCAGAGGAGTCAGTGGGAGGGGAACTGAATCCTGAATCAGAATTTTGCCTGTACTCACATTTTCCACCTATCAATTCTTGTTTGGAGACAGCTGGGGACCATCTAAGGCAAAGGCCATAAAACCTGGTGGTTCTGAAATTCTGTTTTTAAACCCACAAATGATGCCTACTGTTCAGGCCATTTGGAGAGGAGCAGGCACTCTCTTGAGATGTTGTACGCTGTCTCCAACTATGGGCTCCTGATCTGTTGGACAACTGCAAGTATTGTAACAAGCACATATATCCTCAGTATAAGTAACTCATATTTTAATTTCAGAGGCACCATATCATTAGCAGATCTTCCTCTGTCACAAAATCATAACCTCAGTTTCCTGGCAGTATCAATAGGCCACCTGTTTTCTCTCTGAAATAGCTCTGAACCAGACTCTTCCTCACACGCACACCTTTGTGTGGTACAGCTAAATCTTCATGTGTTTTCTTACATGAAATTAGGAAACCACTTTGGAGCTCTGCACAAGCAAGAGCAGCATCAGCAGTGGATCACTTTGTGGCACTCAGGTACGTTTACATGCCTGAGTTAGCCTGCCATGCTCATACAGGAAGGTGCGTCGACTGGACCATCATGGATCACATAAGACCATCTGATTCTAAAATCTCTATTAAGCATAACATACTTCAAATAATGTATATGAAGGGTAAATGCTACTATGAAGCCATTCACCTGAAATGACCACTGTCTGACTTACTCAGTGCCAGTTTTGTGCTGTTGGCTGCCTTCCTTGCCTTTTTCCTTTTCTCTTCTGAAGTTCTGATTCTTAGCAGCTTGTGCTAGAGAGATCAGCACTCCTTCCTCAAGAACAATGAGCTGCTGCCTGCTGGCTGTGATGGGACAGCTGTCATTATTGCACAGAACTGAGTGTCCATGGGATCACAACATGCAGGAGGCTACAGTTGCCACATCTGAGAGTGATGCTTTGCAGAATGACCTCAACCACTCTCTGAGCCTCAAAAGGGAGAAGCAATAAGGCATCTCAACAAGTCCTTTTTCTTCAGGGCTACTATTTCCATCAGCAGCTGAAACTTTCCACATGGCTATCCTTAATAGAATTAATATACTCACAATACCAGGGGGGAAAAAATCATTCAGTACCTTCTTACATTACAGGGAATGCTATGCATGTGTTTATTTACTTACTTATATGGGAGATTCCCCATGGAGTGTCAGCAAGTCCCCCCACATGCAAATTGAAGATGTTAGGCTGCATTTGGATTAGAGTTTGTTCTGCAGTACAGCTGCAGGGATAGCAGCAGGGAGGCTGCCAGACCCAAGCTATTTATGCCTGCTTGTTGTGGTTTGAGATCTCACCAATGGTGAGATCAGTCAGGGCCTTCAGCAGGAAGGAGCCCTTGTAGCTGTAGGGTAGGACATCACTCTCATGGAGTGTACTCTCAGTTCTGTGGGGGCTGAACCAACCAAGTTTCTCTGACAGGTGCTGATGAATGGGCAGTTTGTTTTATTCCATCACAGGAGCTTATGCTCCTGCATGCCTCTGCAAAGACAGGAAACACACCCCTGCTTTGACCAGAAAGGGACATATTTTAGGAAAACAGGTTCTAATTACCAACACATTTCTGTGGAGCTGCATCTTGGCACTGTCTGCAATCATAAGTACATGAATCAGGGTCTCACTTGATGCAAGTCCTCTGCTCATCAGGTGTAACTGGCTCCAGAGCTTCAGAAACTCTGGTCTCGTGGACACAGCATACTTTTTAATCAGGCAATCCTGTACAGTAACTGCTTCTTCACTGTTCAAAAAAAAAAAAAGGTTAATGTACAAAAGGAAGATTTCAAAAGGAAGGTTTCAGTTTTACAAAGCTCCCTTTATCTACCTGAATCCTGCTAAGGTCAAGAGAAAATTTGCTACCAACTCATAACAGCATTTGAACCAAATGCAGAATGTGCTTCACACTTTGTACAATTTCAGCTCAGGAAAGAATTGGATTCCTTAAAGATCACGTGGTGACAACTTTTATCCTTTCTTAGCAAAAATCCAACACTAACTAAATCACTTTTCTCTTCTAGAGGAGTTTTAATAAAAGCCAGTTAGAGTTTTGATCCTATAGATGTTAGAATCTTGTTCCAGCCTCCTTTCATGAAGAAAATACCCACTGAAATCCAAACAGCTGGGAACATGTGAGAAGCCTACCTCTAATAGGATGCTTCCAACTCTTACAGCTGTGGAAGAGGAATGGGTTCCCAGGTGTTGTCCATACACAGATCTACTAAAACACCCTTATTGGGCCAGCCAGGCTGGGGTGGCACTGGAGAGGACCACCATCTGCACAAAACCCTGATCCCTAAAGGTTCTTCCTCTGGCTTCTACCATGTTTTTGAATGGCTTTTTTCAACACTGGATCCTTACAACTCTCTCCTGTAGGCAGCTGTCTGGCATGCAGTCACTCTTGTTGCCTCCATGCACCTACACACTGAGTTCCTCTCCTCCACCTCATTCCAGCAGACCTGATTTCATCCCTTCTCTGAGCCTGCAGAGAACTCAGTGGATAAGAAGTGACTGCTTAAGCCCCTAATTAATTTCCTGCCGATACAATCCCCAGCGCTGGCTCGCTGTCAGAGTAGGGGGCAGCACTAGCTAGTGGAAACTGTGGAGATGCACAAAGGCAGGTCTCCATCTGTGGCACTTTGCCATGAGCTGACTTCCACCTGTTACAAAGCCATAGCTGCCGTTTCCTTTCTCTGTCCCAGCAGATTTCTTTCTTCTCTCTGAAGTGGTGTGTGGAGACTCTTGCATGGGGCCCTGAGATGTGCCTGCACTGAGCTACGAGTCCTTGACAAGGTGCAGCTGCCACAGGGAAGGGATAGATTGAGGACAGATTTCAGATCCTCTCCTCTCAGGCAGAGGAAATTTGGGGTACAGTTTCTCATGGGTCATGCCTGCAACCGAGATTTTACCAAATCTTGCCTTTCACATTTCACCATCTAAGCTCTATAGTCGTGACTCCTGGCTTCAGTGTCACTGTTTTCAGCATATGCTGTCGTCCAGTGACATCTAGGGATAGAGACTGGAAAACGCAAGCTGGTCATTTACATAAGCATTGTTTAAAACATATTTCAAGGCAATAAAACTCGTTTGACTCATAAGCTTAAGGAACAATTGCAACTAAGATCAGGGGGAAAAATCTCACATTTTGCAGGACTGAATTGATGCCCCATGGCCCATTCCTCAACTCATGGGCATTGGCATAATTTTATTAAGTGCTTGTGGAGACATGGCACTGATTGACATTAACGTTTCATTCTGGTAAGAAGAATACAAGCACAGTAAAGGTATTTCAGTAGTAGCAACACACGAGGAGGACAGAAACACTTTGAGGTCAAAGAGCAAACAAGTTGCCCGTGTAGCTAGATCCACTGCCTACTGATTACTACTGCTACTAAATTACTTACTACACTTATATATTGATCATCTGGTCGGAGAGAGTCACCATGCTTGGTGTTTCACCTACAAAGGACAAAGACATGGGTCCTGACCTGGACATCCTACCTGCAGGACAAGACAGAACTGAGGGATGGAGGCAGCAGGAACAGCGGCTCAACCTGCACTGCTTTGCAGCCTGGCTCCATGTCAGACTCGAGTTCACAGTGTTCAACAGCTCATCCCTGCAGGATCAATGCAGAAGCAGCAGCAAGTCTTCCTGCTGTGCCTTCATTTCTTTACTGGAGCAGCAGGCAGGCTTCCTCCAGAGTGTAGCTAGGGACAGACAAGCAGGATTAGAGACCAACCCACTCCGTGCCTATGTAATACATCACATCAAAGATGCAGAAACATACAGGCTGGCTCTTTTAAAACAGACCTTGTGTGACTGTACAATCTACATCTGCTCTGGATTTCCCCCTGTAAGTCTAGACATCCTAAGTATTCACAGCCCACAAGAACAAAAGAATCCTGCACTAATTCATGCCTGGACCTTTACAGAACCCAAAAAAGTACATCTCTGAGAGCAGAAGGAAATATGTGGAATATATCATCAGAAGAAGACACCAAGAGAAGTGCTTATAGATGTATCAGAGGCTGGCAAGTCCAAACTAAAGTATTTAAATCTGCTCACATGGAAGAAAAAGCATGGAGAGGATGGGGACAGAGACAGGCTGGTGGTTTTTCAAGATCTTTTGGTCTGAGTACATGACCTGTATTACCTGCGGCTCCAATTTAGTTAACAGAAAAAAACTCTGTTCAAAAGTAAAGGTCAAGTAACATAAAGATAAAATAAAATCCAGTGGATGCTTTGCCAGTATCAATACTACAGGACATGATCTTGAGAATATGATCTGTTCAACTATCAACTTCAGGGCAATTTCTCGATAGGCGTCTGATGTAACTGGAAAAAACCCCATCCCTTTGCTCCCAGCAGCCACTCTGTCAGATCACTAAATCCCTACAGAAAGCACCAAACCTTTCATTTCTGGTTTTGCCCCCACTGCTGTTCCCATCAGACAGCCAGAGCTGGCAGCCTGACCTGGAGCACCATTCTGGTGCCTGTGACAGCAGAAGCAGGTGCGGCAGGCTCTCTGAAAGCTCCCACATGGGGACTTGGAGAAAGCACTGCTTCTGGGCTGAGTTAGGGCACTGAAATACATACAGCAAGAACTCCTCTGGGCATGAAATGCCTCTTTGGGCAACGTAAGACAGACATCAATTTTAATAGCTTCTTTGTAGAAATCATATATTTGGAAGATTCTCACATTGTCTCTTTGTACTCAATTGTTTCAACTAAGCCGTCCTTTTAAAACATCCCTAAGGCCTTTTTCCTGAAAACATACCACAAAAACCATGATTATTAGTAGCCTGAAATCAAATTGAGACAGCTAAGAAGAGATTAGAAACTAACAGATAACAGATCCTCCCCTTTGATTTCAGTGAATGTTGGCCTCGGTAATCTCTAAAACTTTACAGGTTGGTTTGGCTTTTTTATCCCTGTAAATCCCCACAGCAAACAACCAGCAATTTTCCCTCTTCAGAGGGTACTTGCCTCAAGTTGTTACGATCCTACTTTTATCACATACAAGGCAGGGATGGGTGAAGACTCCAGGCCCAGCTACTTTCAAACAGAGCAATGTTCACAGTATTTCTGATGAAGAGCGAGCACTACTGGACAATCAGAAAGTGCATCACTGGAAAAATCTTACCTAAAGGAAAGGTGCACAAGGAAGGAAAATACTCTTCACTCAATATTCCCAGTAAAGGAATTCATACAGAATTCTCACTTGTCAAATTTGGTTTAAATACTGTGTGGATTAATTTACAGGTTACCGTTTACAGAAGGAACCCAGACAGTGGTTTTGTTCTGTGCTTCCAAGTTCTAATCCAGATGTGCACATTGAGTTGAAGGTATAAATCATAGACCCTGACAGTGCCAGATATTGGCAAGTATCAGTTTGCAGGGCCATCTTTCACGGGTGTTACCAAGTACAGGTGTGCTGATACCATCAACATGCTGGTCAGGATTTATTGAGGTGTAACCCATCACTGACCAGGAGGTTTTCCCATCATGGAACATCTCTGTTAGAGAGCAGGCAAAGGCTGCTTCCTCGACATCAGGGGCTGCCCTTCAGTAGATTTTTCCAGCAAGACTCTTGGGAATAGACTATTTTTAACCTTTCTTACCCCAGAACTATTCTGATTATGTATCAATGGATTTATACCATTTGCTGGGTCTACATAAAAGGTCAACCTTCTAGTTCATTTGTGGGACAACCACTGCAAAAACCCTTTCCTGGGGTTTCTGGTCCCATTGTGATGCCTGAGCCTTGCTTGTGTGTGCTGTAGGAACAAAGCTGTTCCCCATCCAGTGGTGAGAGGGACCACAGACACAGATGATAGCCAAACCTTGCCTTTTAGGAGCATGACCTTTCTACTTGCAACCACAGCTGCTGAACTCAGCTACTCATAACTTGGAGAACTGAGCCTGGACCATACATTGTGTTTTTGAGGGTTTTTTGCATAATCACAGCACAGATGCCCTAAAATGGAAAAAAACTCGACCATTTATTGTATATTTAAATACTTTTAATCAGACCCCAAATTAATTTCAGAAATGTGCTGTCGCATTTCACAGATGCAAGACATTCTGAAATAGCTGAGACCAGACTTGAGTACTGGCTTCATCCGAAAACACTATACATTTTGCTTATTCAAGAAATTAGATGATCTTCTTCTATACAAAATGTTGGAACTCAAGCCAGTATGATCATCTTGTTTTAGAGCTATGATATTCCAGGACAAGTCACTGTATTTTAAAGTTAGTAAAGATTATGGTGGAATTTTAAGCAGTGAAATACATTTCTTGAAGAAAACAAAGCCAATTACAAGAGGATTACACATTAAAATTATGCTTTTAGCTTCCACCAAACAAAATAATACTCCTTAACAACAGCATAAAATTCCATTTGTTTTAGAAAAGAATATATCAAACAACATTTGCACACTATTTCAACAGCCTTTGTTGTCTCAGCTCTGTAGGTATACTCCAATACAGGTTAAGACTTGTTTATTAAGAGATCAATGACAGCCATGTAATGTAGCAAACTTCAAAAAGGCAAGCCAAGTACAAATTCTGAGTTTTTGTTTGTTTGTTTTAAGGTAGACTGAAAACAGTACACATGAAACATCTATACAGCAAACATAAAACAATATGTCATTTCCCCCTTACTCATGTCAAGAGCTTTTGATCTGGCAACTGGAAAACAACTTCTAATGTTGCCATGTGTGGAGGACACATTCCTAACTAAGCTGAGTATGGATGTAAGAGTCAGTACTGAAATACACATGACCCACTGAGACCACTTCCACTTCCCTAGTGGCAATAGCACACTGGTTAGAGGAACTCTCAGTGACACTAATCAACATTGAACACACAAAGGGACAGTAATCCCTATTACATCCCAAAGTGATCTATAAAAAACATCTCCCCCATTCTCTAACTGGCTAAATAACTATCTTGTATATATTTTCACATAGTGTGAGGAACTACTGAGCCACTAGAGCCTTCCAAGAAGGATTAAGAAAAATAATTGCTGCCTGGAACTCACGGTACATCTATCCTACACTGTAAAATTAGAGTAGTACAGCCTGTAAGAGTGCAGCATGTTAGACAAGATCTTACAAACACTACACATAGGGTATGGCATTACAGTGGGGATATCTCCTTACTGGCACTTTTGTGAGTAACATATGCATCTGCAGGGCAACTATACACCAACAATGAGCAGTATGGCAGTATAGGACAAAATGAAAAATTCTGCCTAATTATTACTATTTCAAATATTTGAAACTTCAACTATTCTTCACAAGTTTTATAATTGCTTTAGATGCATTTAGAACCTTGAATGCCAAACTCTCAGGGAAGTTTAACCAGGATTTTTAAAAGACAGAGAGACAGAAACAACATCACACAGGTCTTGCAGTCCGGGAATGTAAGTGAATGAAAATAGACTTCAGACATAAACGAATTTTCAAAGGCAGTTTTGTTTCTGGGGTTCCCTCCTCCCTCTCCAAAGCAAAATGGTTTTCATTTAGGCTGTGCAAGAATGCAGTGCAGGAACCAAGGTTTAAGCAAAGCCACTAAATCAATGAATAGCACACACACACTGCCCAGCCATTCCTGGTTTCAAAGGTTCTTCCACACTGGAAAACTATCTGCCCATCACTGTGCTCCTCAAGCTCATCTCTGAGACCCACAGTCAGAGTTATCAGAACACAGGCGATGGTCAAGGGCCTGTTAATTTACACTGCAAGAAGCAAGCAGCTTACAGACTTACAATTCCTAAATCTCCTATTCCACAAGTAAGGACTGCTGCCACCATTTGGTGAGGGTTTCATTGCTCATAGGTACATTAAGTAGATGTAGACTCAGATTAGTTAGTTTAATGAGTTTATTTATGCAACAGCTTACTCCAGTGTATCAGCTTAGTCAGCTACAACAGCCTAACAGAACTATGCACAAGGCTGTGAATTTGAAAACCAGTTTCTATATCCAGTAACAGCTTGTGGTTAAGCCTAAGTATCACTATGAAGGCAGTTTTCATTTGCAGGTCTGAAGGGCACAGACTTCACAACCTTCCAACAACAAGAAACGACTGCTCTTCACAGTCTGAGCTTGGCCGGTCTCAAGTTCTACTAGTGAATTTCAGAAGTGTTTTCTATTATAAGCTCCCTTTTACTGCCTTGACAATTATGGGCCACGTTCTTTACCATTTTTAGCTATTTTGATACAGATGAAGAGCTTTAAATCTGTCTTCATTGTGAAAACAGATTTTCATGACAGTACTTTGAACAGTTCTTTTCCAAAGCCTTCATTTCCAGCATTCTTGAAACATGGATATCTAAAATAAGTGTAGCTGTGACAAAGAACTTTCAGAGCAATATAACAAAACATGAAATTGTTTGAATCTTTCATCTAGAACATACAGAGGTTTGGGCTTGTAACAAGGCTAATTACAATCTCAGAAACATTGTTCTTATGTAAAATACTCAAGAACAAAAACTTCTGCTTTTCTTCTAGAAAGATTAAATGGTTTGTTGCCTTCACAAATCTCATCTTTGGTAAACTTCTAATGTATTCTTAATACCTCTCCTTTTAATTTTGCCCTTCAAAGGTCAAAACACAAGCATCCCTCCATAAGCACAAAAATCAAGCCACCTATCAACTGCAAGGAAAGATTTTTAAACGAGGAGGAAGAACAAAAGGTTTTTCTTATCTAATTCAAGCAGAATGACTATGGAGAGATGACTCAAGCTTAGACAGTAGATAAGGGAATGCCATCTGAAATGAAGACTGACTCAGTAACACGAGACCTGCTAGTCATTTGTTAATCTCCAATTCAAAACCCACTACAAGTACTCGTGTAATACCAGTGAAACAGAAGATATTGCTTGTTTTATCTCTCGGGCCTGAGAAAAAGCTTTAAATGAGAACACTTTTTCTGGCATGTGATAAACTGAAAAACACTAAGTGCTATGTACCCCTAAAAGATTAATTACTTCAGCACCTAAGAATCAGGACTAGATAAACTTGCAGTAGAATGACTTTATTCTGCTTTCTGCAAGACTTGCATAAGACTTATTTTTGGATTTTCTTTTGGTGAGTGGGTATTTTGCATTTTGCAGCAGGCATTCCTTTCTCCTGGACACATTATATACCTTAACAGGGTACAATCTTCTGAATAGCCTTTCTCTTGAACAGTTAAGATCTGTAATACCAGGCAGAATTTCCGGAGACAGTGAGTGGACACTAGATTTTTACAGGTGGAACTGTCTAGACCAGGCGGAGAATGGAATTGTCATATAATGCTCCCCTAATTGGTGCTAGTGCCATAAAGGTTCATATTTGAACTCAGAAATCTAAAAAAGAAAAAACAAGGTTCAAGTGAGTTAAAATCAAGCATTTGTGTTTAGAAAGGCAAATCTGAACAGCAAACAAAGTACAGGTACAGTTGATACAAAGTAATACAGTCTTGCCTATTCTTGATGTTTATTCAGGTGGTCAATTTTTTTTTCTGGCTAAGTTATTAATCAGTTTTCGCAGTAAATAAATGTCCTTTTCTTCCTTTTAAGAATACCTGGTATTACATTAAGTTTCTTAAACATTTCCCACTGTTGTTATGGTTTCATATTTTGAATTGCCTCCGAGAAAATTTCCATGTTTATCTCAAAAGGAAGACAAGATCTGCATTTTTCACCAAAAGAATTAATTTCATTCTTCAAGAGACATGTCAAGAGACATAAGCAGAACACCAAATGTCTATAGCTAACTAAACTAGATTAAAAGCATGGTGGAACAAACCTATTGTAATTTCCAGTAACACTTCATGAATTGCCTTCTAAAAAAGTAGACTAAATCTGCTTTCTATAGTAACTCAAATCCCATGACAAAATCCTCCATTTCAACTTTTAATCCCAACAAAACTTTTCATACCAAAATAAAGGTTATTGTAGATACTGTTCCCTTCCTTATTCCTGCAGCTAACACTACCAGCTCATTAAAGGACTCTGCTTGCCAACATTAAATGCAGAGTCATGGCAGAAGTCAACTCAATGTCTTCCCTCCTCACTCAGTGCCAGAGGAGATAGAATACCCCATCCACTTTCTTTCAATGTTTAGGGAGTACTGTGTAAGACCTAGGTATTTAGCATGTTCTCAGTAACAGCAGCTTTAAGTTCAGCTTACTTCACCCCTACTATCATTCACACTAATACCTCATAGTCACTGCAATAGATTTTAAAGATTCAGTTACTTACTTGGTGAAAAATTTATGTCTTGTTATGCTGCTACTAAGATACACCTGCACTCCAGACTTTAAAGCTCTAGTCTTACAGCTACAGGATAAAATCACATCAAGCTAAATCTACTGATAATTCAGCTAATGCTTCATCATGTAGACTTTCCAACTTCTTCAATCAGCAGTGACCTACACCTGCCATAAAGCAGCTCAGCCATTCTTCAGCAAGGCTGTGGCACTAACTTAAAACTTAAGCTAAAGTATGTCAGATATCCCAGAAAACATATGAACAAACTTTTATTTTTAATCAACAACACACACTATTTGAATACAACTCACACATTTAAGTCAGGTGGAGAGTACTAAACTGAACAAATATCACTAATACATTTCCATTGGAAATGTGTCTAAGTTCACAAGTGTCTTCGTTACCACCTTACTGAAGTTTTCTTATGTGTTTCCAGCCTACACACCACCCGTTTCATGCAGTCATGCAAATCTGAATCAAATTGTAAATGTTCAGGTAACAGAGAAGTCCATTCACTGCAAAGATTCATTTTTCATAGAAGAGCCAGGTTAGGTAATACAATACTGCAGGGTCCTTCATAAGTGTGCAGGTATGTTAGAAACCATGGACTTTCAGTTGTTCTTCCTTGACAATGCCAATCTAAAGGAGAAAAGCAACACATTTTAGTAAAGCTTGCATACTTAGGGTATTACAGATA
This sequence comes from Formicarius rufipectus, assembly GCA_013399695.1. Taxonomy (NCBI): domain Eukaryota; kingdom Metazoa; phylum Chordata; class Aves; order Passeriformes; family Formicariidae; genus Formicarius; species Formicarius rufipectus. The sequence goes on along the minus strand of VXAU01000979.1, from coordinate 498,605 downwards.
CAGCAAGTTACCACAATCTTATACTTTGCTTAAGGAAACTGCTATATAGTATACACTCAAAAAAAACCATTCTTCTAGTTTCCAGAATGTTTCTGGACCAAGCAGAAGAACCGACTACACAAAAAGAAAATCTTATCAGGTATCTAATTTTTTCTGTAGTCCTAGTGTTTATTCTTTGACAGTGTAACAATTCTGCATCAGTAAGCCTCCTTCCTCTGCAGTGTTTTCAGTCTCACTATTATGGTTTGCATCAGACAATTTACAAACAAAGAGCTCAAGTTGCAACAAGTGGTGTGTTGTGACCGGGTACAGCCATTCTTCAGTGCTTTGATTCTAACCAGAGGTTTACCCTCACTGTGCAAGTGTCATTTTACTTTCTGGCTTAAAATACAAAGGAACTATAGTGGACATTTTTAGCTGGTTAATCAGCATGAATACCACCTGCCACTCCACTGCTTCCAGAGAGGTTTAGATATTTATCTGCAGTCCCTCACCTCCAAGAGGAACTGGCAAATGTTCTTCCTCTGGTCACCTTGCAGCTGGATAACTTCACCGTATTCAGGATGTTCAATCACAGTACCATTACAAGCAAATTTCTAGAAAGAAACATTCATGTTGTAAGACATCTGATGTACATCATGATTTTGCTTAGTCAAGTCTTTTCAGCAGAACTTTGTCTCAGAAGCTGCTTGCTAAATGTTGATGACAAGCCAGGCAAAGGCTAAATCTATTTTACTGGTTTTGAGAGCAAGTGGAATATATCTGCTGATGCATACACACACAAAGCTGCTGATGGTAAATTCAGGCAGTGACAGGATTAGCTGCTGTGCAGAAGAAACTAGTCAACAGTCCCTGCAAGAATGGAAAACAAAGACCTAAGATACAGTCTTTCAACGCCAGGTTTTTTTAAAATAAGTATTTTTATCCTGGCAAAATTAAAGGCTTCCATTTTGAACAGCAACCCAGCTGTAACAGAGGTAGGAATGCAAAACCAGTGCTACTTTAAACTGGTTTTATTCTTTACATCAACAAAGCCATATATCTGTGAAGTTTAATGAAACATTCAGAATGTATTTTATTTACTTCTTTACAGGATAGAAATGTTTAACTTTTTAGCAAAGATCAGTCTCAACAGACAGTGATAGGTGTTTTGAGGAAGACAGGGAAAGGGATCAACTTGAATATGAAAGTGGTGTGCATTGACAAGAATGAAACAAATATTCTGTTACTTAGTATTAAAAGCTATCATACTCCTTTATAAATCTTTATTATCAAATCAGAAACTTTACCTTTTTGAAAGCTTTTACAAGTTTCTTCTTGTCATAATCATCTGCAATTCCCTGCACAGTTGTCAGTGTCTTCCTTCCGTTTCGTTGCTGAATCCTTATATGAATGTAATCCTCAGTCCCTGCCGGGAGTAAGTCGTCGCCCTTTGTTGCATCAGCAAAGGGGTCTGCAAGAGGCAAAACGAGTCATGTAATTCCCGCAAAGGAAAACACTCAAGCTCGAAACTAGCTGGGAAGTTTCTCACTTCACAAGAAACATTATCAGTTAGGGGATAATCTTGATGTTTTCTCCCCGTTTAAAAACAAACTGTTAAAATCACAGTGCCTTTTCCTACAGCTGTATTAAGCCGCATTAAACCACCTACTCAGGACAGCACTCTTGACTACCACGCATCCAGTTTCTTCAGTGCCTTCTCAGATACAATTTTCTGCTATGGTATCAGTTTACTTCACTCTTTCTTGCAAGCTGTAAATCCTGCAGCTCTGATCCTGAAACGTCGTTCTCAGAGAACATCAAGTGCATGTAAATTTTAGACAGTCGCAGGTATTCGAAGTGAAACAAAGTAATCATATCTCTTACTGGTTCAACTGATAAGTACACAGAAATAAAAAAGCTCTAGTACACACACTCCCTTACAGGTCCAGAAGAAAGTCTTATACTGTGACAACCACCACACTACCAAGCACTTTAAGGCATAGATGTAATTCTTGGTTACTAATAGAAACAAAATACAGGCACACTGACAAGATGTCAGAGGCCGTCTGTAAACCAGCACTCTTAAAGTCAGCAGCTTGAGGCAAGAATTGTAACAAAATTAATTTAGGTTTTACAGAACTCTCAGTTCTCAAATTCTTCCGAGGGTAAAATTTGTTTAGCAGATGAAAGAGAAAGGCATTTAGAAAGAAGAGGCGTTTCTGCATTGATATTTCTTACTCTCTACTCCACAAAAATGTACTTAAAACCTAATCAAGAAATTTTACAGCTTTACAAATCTCCTAATCAATAGCTCCAAATAAACCCTGAAGTACTTTATTACTTTTTAAGATGAATCACAAGTAATTTTCTTATACTAAACAATGATATTGAAAACTCCGTGTGGACTCAACAGCCACGCAAACTAAAATTTCCCAAACTTCCATCCAAAACTCAGACCTAAAACCACGATCACATTTTGCTATCCATTCGAAAGAAATGCTCCAAATGAATAAAACTTCAGCAGAAACACAAAGAGCAGTTCCTCTGCAGATTGACAGACCCTTGCAGAAACAAGGAGAGGAGCGTTAAAGGAACTGAAAGCAGGATGAGGATTCAAGCACCGCAGGAAAGGATAACAGCATTGGGAATCTCGAGTAGCTTAACTTCTACTAAGGCATTTGCCGAATTTTACTGTTTGTGGGCCAAACACTAATAGAAAATTTTAGTCAAAGAAAAAGTGAAAGAAAAAGAGGACTTTGTCATATAGATCTATTGGCAGAGTTTTGGGCTCTAGGCTGGAGATAAGCCACATCGGACCCCTTCAAACAAATCCTCTGGGCAGCACCTGCCTACGCACTGGGTTAGGCCAAATAATTAACCAAATAATGGTTAAAATAACCTTCTCACACGGCTTATACGTGCAGATTAGAGCCAAAGCTGTGACCCAAAGCCTGAGAAAATTACTGTATAAAGTGCTAACTTGCTCACTTCTGCTACCTATAGATAAGGGAGGTGGGGGACGATGGCCTGGCACGATTAAACTTCCCCGCCAACACAAGAGAAAATGACCTGCCATCTGCACAGCTCAACCTACAGAAACAATAACCACTGCAGGGTGTGCTCCACGTTTCGGGGCATGGCTGAGAGTTGACGTAGCAAACCAAGAAACAGCTGGAGCTGAGGAAATCACTCTCTTCCTTCGCAGAGGGCAGGAGCCCTCGGTGGGGGGGTGTCGGAGCACAGAGCACGGCAGCCCCTGCTGCGAGAGCAGCGCGGGGGCCGAGCCCGGGGTGTCACCGAGCCCGCCGCGGGGACAAGGCCGGGCCGCCGGCTCCTGTCACGGAGCACCCCGATGGCCTCACCACCGTGGGCACCGTGGCCCTGGGGAACGCGGGGGTGGCGGCGGCGGCGGCTCTTACCGAAGGATTGGAGATTCTGGATCGAGGACATGCGACTCTGCGGCGAGAGGCTGGAGCTGCGGAGGGGGGAAGCGGCTGCGCTCGGGTCACACGGCTGCGGCTCCGCAGTGCCAGGACGGGGCGGGGCGCGGGAGGGAGCGGGGGGTGGGGTGACAAAGGCGAAGCTGGGTGGGAGAGCGAGAACGAGAGGAGGANGAAACATTCATGGAGAAAGATAGATAAATGCCTTTATTGGGAGAGCTTCCACGAAGGTGCACAACACCGCAAGGCCTATACGTGCCCCCCCGCCCCCTCTGANCGCCGCCCGCCACACAAGATGGCGGCGCCGCGTGAGGGGAGGGGGCGCCGAGGCCTCGCACGGGACGGCCATTCCAGCATTAGAATGGTGCCTAAAATCCTGGAAAATAGGCACTCAGGGAAACATTCATGGAGAAAGATAGATAAATGCCTTTATTGGGAGAGCTTCCACGAAGGTGCACAACACCGCAAGGCCTATACGTGCCCCCCCGCCCCCTCTGACCCCAGTGATGTTACAGTTTTTATAATCTTGCAGTAATTAACATATATCTATAACTAGCTGTGATTCCCATTTCCCTTGGTGTCCCACCCACCA